>JANZXV010000212.1:39312897-39328563 GCA_027576455.1 Erythroxylum roigii | reverse complement strand
AAGAGATTTCATTCTTGTAGCATACATGACCATTCCATTTTATCTTTTACAGCACTCGCCTTGCTAGTTCCAATAGTGCCTAATAAATCAAATAAAAAGATATTAATTAATTACAAAAGCCTCACCTGTGGCACATTGTCAACCGTCCACTTCATTGAATTCAGCTCCTTTATGGTATACTCATCTCCATGGTTGGGGCGCATCACCTGAATATAATACAAAGCAATACATAAGGAGAGGGAAATTAGGGGAAACATATAGTATTAAGATTTGAAGCAGTAGAAGTAATAAACACGAGAAGCACAGATTTAATATTGTTCAATTCCATCTGAACTATCTTAGCTTGTTTTAATTTCATTCAGTTTTCCATGCTTAGTCTTCATAGCATTTTTCCAATATATCAATTCAGAACAATCAAACAATTTGATCCCATATTAGATCAGGTTCACGTCAATAGAACAAGTGTAGAAAATACAGATGAAACTTGAAAGAGACAGACTAGCTCTCTTTTTCATTTTCTTCCCTTCTTCTCCCTGTTTTTTAGGTGGTTTTCCTTTTTCTTATCAATACCTACATGCACTAGAAAGCATCAGAACATATACAGCATACATCATGGAAGGACGTAAGTAATCCTAAGATTGGGAAAGAAAGTTATAATAAAGGCCCTTAAAGGTTCATAGAGGAATTAAAAAGGGGGACTATTATAGTCCAGGTAAGAGTAGATAGGAAAATGCATGTTGAAAATCATAAACTTGAAAAAACTATGTAATCAAATGGTATAATTCAATGGAGTCAATATGCTTTCATCGCAAGAGAAATGCATCCTCAGTGTCAATGCTACGAACAATACCGTTGCATATCTATCATCTTTTACATATGATTTAACTAGTAATGTATTGACACATCCTCTCTATCTCCGCGTTCGTTTTGATTTCTTCAACCATCTTCTGGTTTATCTTACTTACTCACTTTTCAGAGTCTTTAAAACCCCTTCTGTTCTTTTTATTTTTTAAAAAATCATACTTTTTACATCACCAACCCGACTTTCACCTCTCTATGCTTCCTTTCACATTCATTCAGCTTTAAATCCAGCAGAATGTAATACATATCCGTCCCTTAATAAATTTTATGGATGAAATCTACCAATTAATTAATCATAGGCCAGAAAAAACATAAACTCTTAGTTCTATATAACACATTATGGATAGGATCACAATCACACTATTGAGTTTGTATTGCAATCTGAGACCAGTACGAAACTTCTATAAATCTCTTATACTAGGCATTTAACTTCAGTTTTGAGGCCCGAAATTGTCAAAAGATGCAAAAAATCTTGATGGACTGGATAAATAATTGAAGTATACGATGCTCAACTAATATTCTACCAACTGTGAAGATTAACTACCTATTAAAAATCAATTCAAATTATAATTAGCTAACTATGCCAATCGTATCCTTAACCATCATCACCACCAAATCAGTCTTTGAATAAGCACTTTACCATCCCCATCATAGCAACTCTACTAAAACAAAGTCCATAATCTATCCACAGGCTTCAGTCCATTCTAAATTTCTCCCAAACATAACAATACATACAATTTCAACCAAATAATGTTGGAAATGATACTAAATGAATTTCTTTATAACCCATTTATGCCGTACAGATCACTTTCCACAAGCTTCTCCATTAAATTCTAGACATGACATGACATGCCACAAAAAAATTCAATGCATACGCAATTTTTAATTTTATATAACCAAGAAAATAGAATAATTTAGAGGAAGCAAATACCAAAGGCCCTGCAACTCCATGTGCAACATCTTTTCCGTACAACTGCTCAACTAATGCAACAGCAAACTCCATGGTAGTACCAGGTCCACGACTTGTAACAACTATTCCATCCTGCTGCACTCTCGACTCAACAGGAGTTGCGCAAGATTGCAACTGCTCCATAAATGATGGATAGCAAGTTGCCTGCCAATATAAAAACAAAACAAGCAATTATTTCACCCAGTTTGACTGTATGTTATGACAAATCCCGTGTGCGTTTGTGTGTGTGTGTGTGAGAGAGAGTGAGAGAGAGTAAGAAACAGTTATCTACTTTCAATCCCTTTAGCAAATTCCATGAACCGAGAGCAACTGCTGGAGAAGCACAGACTGCAGCGTAAAGCCGACCTTCTGCAGCCTGATTCTTAACTAACCTCTCCAAAGCTCCACAATTTTTCAGATTGGTAGCACCTGGCATGCCTCCCTATTTAAAAAAAGAAGCACAACCTTCAATCAAGTCATATAAAGGGATCAACTCCCGGTTTAGTCTGGTGCCTACTACGCAAATGTTAAGAGAGGAGAGAGAAGAGATACAGGAAGAGCGATGAGATCAAAAACGGCATTGTTGGCGAAATCGGAAATGAGAGCATCGGCGACGATCTTAATGCCGTGGCAGGCATCAACACGAAGCTCCTTCTCGACAGATGTAACAGTGACATCAGCGCCGGCTCTCCGGAGAACATCAATAATAATAACCGCCTCCATGGGCTCGGTCCCGTTGGCAACGGGCACCAGAACCTAACAACAATAATAGCAGTAGTAACAAAAACGAACTCAGTGAAACAAAGAGAACAGGTGAAAGTTCGACGCCTTTTTTTTTTTTAACCTTCTTAGAAGATGAAGCCATCGTCGCCGTTGGTCTGACGGAAAAGGATCGGCGAGTAGTGGTAAGTAGAGGAGCGAGTTTGGAGGGACAGAACTGGAGGAGAGGGCGTGGAGTGACGTGGTGTAAATGTAATAGCATCATCTTTTTGTTTTGCCTTATTTATTTATTCCAAGTTATGATGATTCTAGAGTGTTACCGAATAGAGAGGGGGTTCCCATAGCCCTCGGCCGCAGCTAGCATAGAGGTGCGGCGGACGCTGGACTCAGCTTCTCTTCCCTGTAATTGGTCTGGGCTCATGATTATGGCCCGTTTGTCCGGACTTTATTTAACATTTAACTCCAACTTATCTTACTTCAATCTTGTTCTTCGGTACTTGAATCATGCACGGAACTCAAGCCATTAGTGTCATGATTCATGAATTAACTCATTAATTACCTAAGGTTAGAAGACCATCTTCAATATAAGTAACAATTTATATAATTAATTAATTAATTAATATTAACAAAATGCATTTTATTTAAATATGCCCTTATTCTTAGATTTTTGTATTTTTCTTGTTTTATTTTTCAATTTATCATTAAAAAAACCTTAAATTTAAAATAAGAGGAAGAGATGAAATGTTCCAGAAATTTCAAATGTTAAACTCCACAAGATTCATTCTTACTCATCTTTGTTTCTTTTCCATTTTTTCATACTTTTTTTAATTTACTTAATAATTTTATTTAGTTTTTATAATTAAGTTAAATAAATTTAATTAAAATTTAAAATATCTTCAAAATATATATTTTTTAATTATTTATAAAAATAGAAAACAAAAATTGAAAAAAGTATGAAATGAAAACAAAAACGTACATCCAAACGCCCATTAAGTTATCAAATAAAAAGCACACAAAACTCGTTGTTCCGTTACATTATTATCGATTTCCCATTTGCCGTAACAGAAGCGCACACACAAACACACCACAATTCACAGCCGTAATAGAAGCGCGCACGCACCACAATTCACAGTAATCACCACAAAAGGCACTAATCCTCAGTTGCATCCAAACAAGGTGTGAAAAAGAAGATGTCATCAAGCCTATCGTTACTGGGAGAGTTGCCACCGAACACCAGAAGCCCCTCCTCTCCTTTCACGCAACCGGCGGCGAAAGCACACCACCCACGAGGCCCAGGATGGTGGCCCCTCTCTGACACATCATCCAACCGCTTCCACTCCCGAGTATCAGTGTCCAGCGCATAAGCATCACTGGTGAATTTTCCCGCACCCAGGTGTCCCAAATCACTGGGGTCCACCTCCCCACCATATATTATTATATGCTTGCCAATCATCACCGTCGAAAACACACTTCTCGCAGTCGGTTTCTCACCAGTGGTCTCTAGCTGAGCCCACTTCTCGTGGGCAAGGTCAAAACAATGCACATCATCCATCTCAATACCCGAGAAGCCATACACTATCCATATCTTCCCACGCGCTACACCTAGTCCAGCTCCACCTCTCCCCTTCAAGTTATCTCCTGGTGAGCAGTACTTGATCCACTCTCCCTTCACCACATCAAAGGCCCATAGATCGTTCAACCGCCCGGCGACACCACACCCTCCAAATATGTACACGTGTCTATTATCGGATGTTGTTGAATGGTAGCTCCGGTGAGGAGGACTGGCGTCGCCACTGGTCAGTAAAGTCCAGTTGTTAGTAGAAGTGTCAAAAGAATAGAGCTCATTGAGCTCCTTATGCGTCGCGTCCCTCCCACCAAAGACGTAGATGGTTTGGCCAACCGCGGCCATCGTTACGCCTACGCGCGGCGGAGGGATGTCTCCGGTGGCTTCTGCAACGTACCAAGTTTGGGTCTCGAGATCAAAGACATGCAGGTTGTTGTCAACTGGGACTCGGGGGCTGAACTCGCCACCGAAGGCATAGGCTTTGTTTCCTACTATGGTTATGGCGTGCGAGCTTCTAGCTCCAGGCCCTTGTCCTCTCTGATCAAGCTGATAAATCCAAAAACAGATGGGGTTCTTGTTATTAAATTGTAAGAAGAATTTCAGGTTACATGAAACTGAACAGGAATCATAAGGAAAAACATAGATTTCTGTTTTGAAAATAGAGAAACGCATATACCTAGAAGGAAGAACTTTAGAAAGAAAGAAGAGGAAGATCAAACCTTCACCCATCTGCCCTGTAGTATAGACATCTCTCTTAGGGACGATCTAATCAAGGATGTCACTGTTAAGATCAAACTTCTTCTGTCAACATTTACTTCTTACCAGACTACTTATATAGAGACCCAACAGGAATCGTTTTCCGGTTGCTGTGTGAAATTAATTAAACTCTTAAAAAATACGTAATAATTCACTATATAATAAACCCCAGTTTTCACCTATTTATTACCATTTTGCTCATTGAGGTGTGAGATGGGTAATTCTCCCAAAAGAAATTAAACAATTATACAAAGAACCAGTCTCTGTCTGAGTGTGGCATGGGGTGTTCCATTTTTTCATTTAATTTTTTGTTTATCTCATTTGAGCTCTCTTGGAATCTAATGGGGAAGGTATTTACTGTGCGGGTAAGGTTAGAAGACTTTCTGGGGAGGATCTATTTGATTAATGCTTAAGGAAAATCCTACCTTTTGATTAAAAGGACGTCACTGTTAGGATTAAACTTCTGCCAAATGTCTACTTCTTATCATACTACTTATATAAAGACCCAACAGAAATTGTTCTTCGGTTGCTTAGTCAAATTAATTAACTCCATAAAACAGAAATTGTTCTTCGGTTGCTGTCTCAATCCCCCCTCTCTTTCTCTTCATCTTCATATTCATTCTTGCTATTGCCCCCTTGCCTAGCCCTAATTTTCAGTCAAAAAGATTCGAACTTTAACAGTCCCACGATCAGCTCAGCCCTCTGACACAAAACCTAAACCCTTTTCAGGTGGGACATAACAATTTCAAACGTAAACAATCGAGCCCTCTAATCAGATGTTCTTCGTCGTCTTTACTAACTTCACAATTTGTAAAACCTATTTCGTATGAATTGAACAAGCAACATCTTGCCAATCTTTAGAAGCAACTCCCGAAGAAATCTCTCTTTTATATTTCTCAACACTTTCGTTTATGGGGATTTTTGTTGTTGTAGAGTTCAGTTCATGGAATACATACAGGAGAATATGACTTTGTATTTTATACTTATTGAAATGTTGGGAAGATAACATTTTGCATTGTATTCTTTTACTAAGGAGTATTTGTCACTTATGCATACAAATCAGCCTAAATATTTTTCTCTTTTTTCATGAGTTTTTGTTAATAATTTTATCAGAAAACAAAATCATAATGATGCATTGTTTGTGAATTTGACATGTATCAAATTTAGCATTAAACAAGATGCTGGAAGATAGATCTACGTCACATCATCAATTAGAATATGAACTTGAGAAGGGGCAACATAAGAGTAAGGAAATTGACATTGGTATTGAGAGCAGTAATATGGAGTCAACTGATTTGATGCATCCGAATTATGACAAGAATTTGAACAAAGACCAATCATTTGTTTCAGGAGAATTAATATCGAAATTTGGCATGGAGTTTGACACAAAAGAACAAACTTATCAATATTATTTGATGTATATGATAGAGTGAATTTTGCTGACTCTAAGACAGAATTTAGGAAAGGGAGATTTAGACATAAAGAGATCAGAGAAGGATATTTGACAGATAATCGATAATCTTATTTGCTTTCAGCTACCCAATTTATAGCCTTCAATTACAGCGAATTAGGAAACTAACTACTTGGAGACTAAGAACCTAAACCAACTCAACTTCCTACGGCTGATTCCCAGCCGATCTAAATGGAACAAAACAACTACTGCTACTGCCCACTAACTGTTTTATTAAATGACTGAGTCAAACAATAACCAAACCCACACTAATGTCTCTCATGCCTCCACGTGCCAAGGACCACAATAACTCCACACGTCCTCTATCTTCGCATGAAGGCATTCCACTTGTGCACTTTCTCCTGGAGCATGGCTTGCCTGTCCCTCTTCCAATTGTGCATGAACTGTAACAACAAGTGCAATGTCAGTATAAACTAATTGCTTCACAACATTTAGTTTAAGAGAGAGAATGAAAGAGTTTTACTGCAGTTTGTTTGTTAGAATAATCTCTAGTCTTTAGTTTACTTTTACGTGTGTTTGAATTGTTCCAAGATTCTATTATCACTTGGCTTTATTTTCGCTAAGTGGGTTGTTTTTCTCTTTCTGTTATGATCACGTATTGAATGGCTATTTAAGCCAGTATTGTTATTAATAAAATCAAGTCATCCGGTTTATCGTGTTGTTTTTATTTCATCTTAAGTTTCAAAGTTCCCAACACAAACTGGAAGAGATAAGCGGAAGCCTATCGTAGATCTAGTTACGTGCATCGTTTTTAAGTCTATAAAAAATGATAAGAGCAGTGGAGGAGAAAGACGAGCAATCAATCACGCAAGGATGAGAGCTTTAAGAGGTTCTGTCATCCGGGAGTGTTTAGGGGTGATAAATTGGAGATTAATGAAGAGTCATCAAGTGTTACGTTATACTTGAGAAATAATTATCAGGCTGTCGTTTGCTGTAGAAAATGACCTTTAAGTGTGGTCTAAAGGTCACAAGAGGTATCATAACCAAGAGCTATTAACATTACAACAGAGGTGAGGGCAGCGATTGTGAAGGTAAGGTAGTATAAATGAAAAAGAATATGAAAGATTAACTTTAAAATGTATAGTGAATTTTTTATATTCTTTTTCTTTATGCTCTGCAACCCTATTTATATTAGAAGATTCAAATAGTCAGAAATTTGAGCTTATCTAATCTAACCAAATTACAACCAACAAAATCAATAAAGATAAGAATAATTCTTAATGTGAATCTCTGCTTCCAATGGCTTTTGTCTATGATTTGGACTGTCACTTGTTTCTGACACTACATACTCGGAATCCTTTGGAATGGGAGACCCCTTTGATAATCACCGCCCCTTTTTTGCTTCCACCATATCACTTTCAGATCCTCTTTTCGGCGGTTATACCTCCTGTCATCAGTTCATGAAGGGGTTGGGGTTGGATCCGTGTTATCAGGGCTTAGAATTTACTGAGTCCTTGTTTACTTAGTCTTTAGTCAATGATTCGTTCAAATTGCTTGCTATTCAAAAGCAAATAAGTAGGAGTTCAGCTATTTAAAAGCAAAGCCAAGATTGTTTTCATTTGTGAAAAGATAGAAAACGTCCTTCTCATTTTAACATTGGCAGCATCAGAATATTCAAGGCTGATGGTCAGGTCAGAAATGATCAAAGTCTATTAAATTTATCCTCAGGGTATAACACTTCTTGCTCGGTGGTCCTTCTTAGATTCCACTTGTGAATTTTGACGCCCACTAGCATGGGAATGGTGGTGAGAGATCAACATCGTGGAAATGATAATCCCAAATCACTCCTTTGTCGGTAGGAATTGGCCTTTTTTTATTTACTTTTATCTCCTCTTAACCATGATTTGAGTCATAAGAACAACTTAAGGGTGCCTGCGGGCTTCATTTGGTATTTTGGTGTACTTGGATTCCCTGTGGGGCTCACACAGCATTACAATTAAAGGCGGCCCTATATTCCTACTCCAAACTCCATGGTGTGGATTGAACTTCAATCATCAAATGCCTCTTTCCGACGTTATCTTAATCAGATATAGAGGGAGGGACAGGTATGTTTTCGGAATCCTTCAACTGCGTTCTTGGGGTGTCTCTTATTTACTCCCCTTTCCTTGGAGAAGTTAATCATTATATAATGTTATATTATCTTCTTCTTCTTTTTTTAAGTAATGTTATATTATCTAACACTAGGCAAATCTAATGCACAAGGCTCCTCACATAGATCATCAATTGCATATAGTCTGTCTTTTTTTTTAATGTTTATAAAGACATTGTTTCTAGTGACTTTTCGCTTACAAAGAATAATCTTACCGGTTGTTTCAAGACTTGTCCTTTTATTTATCTACGGTATTAGAAAATAGATCATAGATGAAAATGACTAAAAGGAAAAATTGAAAATAAAAAAATCTACATACATTTTTATTAGAAAGGGCCTATCTTGGACACACTTGGGTGAAAAAGATTAATACCTAATTACGGAGCTAAACCTCCATGATAACTCTGCAACTGTAAAAACATATAACATTTATTGAAATCTTGTACGCGTGAGTCAGCAGAATTGGATTTTTGACCAAAAGGGTGAGATGAGACTTCCAAATCTTTCCGCCGTCAGCTGTTATGGCTATTTGATAATATAGAATAGGGAGGGTGTATGGGATTGCACATGTTGATGCCATATAAATCTAGGGACAGCATCTTATCTTATCTCTAATTATGGTAGATACCACAAAATAATTTCTGAAACATATCGCATGCTTCCGCTGTCCCTTTCTTATGACATAGGTGCTGGCGCTGGGCGTCAAAGTCCAATTAAAGGGAGGATAATCACGCACCGTGTATTTAGACGGGTAATCAGATTATTAGAATTGCCAACAGCCACTTGCTTCATTGTTTTTTGAGGGTATTTAGATTATTAAAATTCCCAACAACCACTTGCTTCATTGTCTTTTTATGGTTAAATCCAACTTCTCAGATGCTTTTGTTTAATCTAACTTGTGATTGTGAAAGTGTGTTTCGGAGCTGGAAATTTACTCTTGAGGGCTAGACGACATATTATACACACTATGTACACCAAATGCCCACGTGAACTGACCATTTCTATTGCACAAGCAACTTGATACAATACAGACAGATTTATTCAGAGTCAGATCTGGGCAAAAATACATCATCTGTGCATTGCTCAGAGGCAGAGCCAAGCTACGCAGCTTTTAACCTTCTCTTCAACTCCTTACTGTAAACAATTAAAAATTGAAAAACAAAAATTACTCACGCCTTGTTTGAAGAACTCTTATATGGGTATTATGGTGAACAAACAATTCGAACCATGCATGCTTACCTAAGGAGTTCTTTGTCAAGGGATGAAGCAGACAAGAGACCCCTATTCTCTTCAGCTCTCCTCAGAAGATAAGGCAAGACTGTGTCGATCGGACCATATGGCAGGTACTTGCTAACGTTGAGACCCGCATTTGTCAACGCAAAAGAAAGTGCTTCGGACATACCATACAACTGAGCAAACTCGAGCTTTTGATTTATCTTTCCAATCCCCAAGTCGTGCGCTTTAGTTGCAGCCAATCTCCCTGAAGGATATATGAAAATTGAAACATCATCATTTAGCAAGTTATGACCATAATATATTCATCTCCTTCATTTCTTTACCTGATTCAATATTATGAGTTGCGAGAACGGCTCCGTCCGAGCCATTAGCGATCCTATCGAGCATGAAAGAAGCACAATCATTGTAGCAATCATGTGTCTGTCGAATGTCGTTATGGATTGGAGATTCACAGCCTAAAGAAGAGGCCAATTTTCTTTCGGTTGACATATAAGCTCCCCTGACTAACTTGAATCCCATAGGTACACCCATCTTGTCTGCGGCTTTAGTTACAAGCAATAACCTATCTTTCGCATCTTTCAAGTAGGCCTGGATAGTTGGATACACAATGGGATTATCATCTTTGTTGTATTGGATTGCTGACGTGTATGCGAAATAATCAATGGCGGGTTGAATCGACGTGTGCTCTGCATCGATGGCTAAAGGAACGTTGGCCTCCAGGCATCTTTGGCATATTTTCCATAGCCTCTGCATACCTAATTGTAAATCATGCTCTGCCTGTGGGGTTAAAGGTTCTGGCTCTTTTAGGGTGTGATACAAAGGACTAGAATCTGCAAAAATTGGAAATGTGTCATGTTTCCATGGTAAATTGAAAGAAGGGTCTTTTTGTTGCCACCTTAACAAGTTACTAAGTTGCTCCAGCAGATTGAGAGGGCAAATTGCAGTGACCTTTACAGCCACAAAACTCACCTGATACAAAGTCAATATTATCAGAAATCTGCTTTACATAAATAAAGTAATACGAAAGTGAAAAAGAAAAAAGACACATAAGCAGAGCGTAGGTACTTGAGGTAGAAGATGTTCCTTTAGAATTTTCTTTCAAAATAGAAGTTGGTGTCAACCAAGTCATTATCTTTTTGCTTTTTTATTTGTGATTATTCAAACATAAAATTCTAATGGCGGCTGAAAATATTTCTCACAAAACATGGAATATTTTTCAACATATTTGACCGTGAAATCTCCAACTTGGTGGAGAGGTAATTCATTTATAAAAGGTAGATGCCTAAAACCACAAAAGATAAACTTTTTAAAGTTTGGAGGAATATTACGCCGCATAAAAACCACAACTTGCATAAAAGATCAAATTTTTTAAGGTCTTAAACTAAATATTCAAAGGCGAATTTAGTGATTAATACTCTTGTTGATTTGTAAGCATCTTACGAGGTCAAATAGTTGACCCAAAAATTTAAGACTGCTTCCGTACTTAAAGCTAAAAATTAAGCCTTAATTTTTGATTAAAAATAAATAAGTCCTGTTCAACCTGTAAACAGCCCTTAGGATGTCACTGATGAAATATTGCCCCAGATAGGTTCATGTGTAGAAGAATCTAGGTGGTGGTTGTCCTACATAGAGTCACTTGTGTTGTCCTCATTCTTTTCGGACAAGGATGTCTGACAAAGCTCACATCAAACGAAAATGGCTAAAATATTTATTTGGAGTGAAGCCGTACAAAAGGAAATCAGTGGGCCCGTGCCTTTTTAAGTAAATAGCTTTCTTGGCTTGGCATTGTTTGCGGCTCATGTTTATCACGGTAGATTAAGAAAGGAGTGTCCCAAAATTTCCTATTCTATTTTATGTTCTTTCAAACAAACTGGGATTCTAAAGAAACAAACGGAAAATTTTGGAACGCTAGAATTCTATGAATATCACATTGAAGACCAAAACCAAGAAATCTTAAGAAGTTTGAAAGGGAAGGCAGAAAAGAACAAGAAAGATTAAAATTAGATCGAACAAACAAACAGCCAAGAAGAGTCCATAAGTTGAAATCAATCTTACAGATGATCGAGGTAGGGACTCGGCAGCTTCGACAGCCTCAAGAAAACCTTCAAGATTCCTATCACAAGCATCGTTGTCCCTTGAAAACTCGACAGCAAAATCCAACATCCCTCTCAAGCCAGCCTTGTTAAGTCTCATGACACACTTCCCTGCCTGCTTTATGTCTTCCCCACCACAAAAGTGTTTATAAAACGTACGCCTTATGATGGCCAACACAACGTCACGCATGATACCAACCTCCATAAGCCTGGAATTCATGACCCACAAGCCGAAATCAACCATTGGCTCGATAGAAGCCAAGTGAAGGTTAAGCGACGCATGTAGAAGTCTTGAGGTGGGTAGGGCTGCAAAGAGCTTTTGGGGATCACTGATGTCTAGGATTGGTGGAGGTCTGGTGATGGTGGAAACTGTTTCAACGGTGGTCGGTTCGGGCTTGTCGGTTAAGGTAAGAGGGGAGACGGCGGAGTAGGAGGAGGTGGAGGAGGAGGAGTTGAGTGGGCGGACGATGCAGCGGAGATTTTGAAGCAGCTTTGGAGGAAGGCGTTTGGTGGCCATTCACAGCGCAGGGCTGAGTTTCGGAATCTTTGTGGTAAAACAAGAAATTGGTTTGAAGCTAAAGTTGGTGTCTTGGTGATGGCTCACAATGGCATGAAGTGGGACTTTATAGGAAAAAAAATGTGATAGGCTTTAGTTTTACAGGCTGTAATTTGCTGTAGTATTTGATGATGTCAAATTGGCTTTAAAAAATTTTAGGCTGAATCAGGGCTTACTCTTAGTCTTAGCTATCTGTCACCTTTAAGGCAATAAATAAATTATATCACACTCAATAAAAATGATATTCTCATCTCATCTTTAGGGAGCCAAGGACCAAAACAACTCACAAGCAAGCAGCCGTCCAAGTCCCTCCGTAGAAAGTTCAAAATATATCCTCCTGACACTCAATCGCGTCAGCTCCACGTGGTCATTATGTGCTGTTGATATCGAGGGGATAAGTGATAAGAATTAGGAGCACCGAGGAGTGATTCGCACGCGTTGTGAATTGAGTATTATTCTGAGATTCTAGACTGTGCGAATCTCCAATTGATTCGTAGAATCTCTTGTCTCTTTGTTTTTTTATTAGATTCCACACGTCAGCATCCAGTAAAAGGGTATGCATTAATTAGCTCGTAAAATTACCATTTCCTTACTTATTCTAGTTTAAAATATTTTGTTTCTAATCATCCCTTTCTGTAGTATGACTTTGAATCAAGCACAGTAGTTGAGTTGAGTATTTGCTTACAACACTTAAAATTTGAAGATTAATTTCTATAAAAATTAAAAATCGAACACGCTTGAAGCTCACAATATAAAGGAAAATTAAAATAATTTGTGAAGAGTATTTTTTATTTTTCATAATTTAATGTTATTAAAAATCTTGAAATATAATTCAGATGCTTTTATAAATTAGTTCGGCATCTTTACCTTAAACTTAATTGTCCCTAATATAAATACGGTAATTAACAACTTTATTCATCTAATAGACAA
The DNA here is from genome assembly GCA_027576455.1 of Erythroxylum roigii. NCBI lineage: Eukaryota > Viridiplantae > Streptophyta > Magnoliopsida > Malpighiales > Erythroxylaceae > Erythroxylum > Erythroxylum roigii. The sequence continues at coordinate 39,315,338 of JANZXV010000212.1, read as the reverse complement.
GATAGGGCGGCTGACCAATTAGAGTGCCAAAAATGACAATGCCATAAAACTTGAAGAGGAGCTATGCATGCCAAATTTGAGGAAAGAAACAACAGAAATTTAGTTAAACTAGCAGGCAGACAATGCGCAAATTGCGCAATGATAATCCATACGAGTATAATACCCAACTAATTTAGAATTAAGGAGTATATATGTGTATGTATGTATAAATATAAATGAATGTTGTGCAATTTAAAATTTTATGGAAAAAAATAGAATTGTGTAATTGTGGATAAAATTTTGTGGGTAAAATATAATAGTTGGAATATTTAGAATTGGTTCAATCTGATTCTGATGGGACTGGACGTTGCTATTCGGATCCATGACTCTTTGTGACTTTGGCTGCTGAATATCTGCAAAACAAATAAAGGCACGCCGGGGGTTGATCCCCGGTAGGCCCCTCCGACGCTCAAGTCAGTCTTTTGTGAGGGTTTTGGTGGCTAGGAATTAAGAGAGTACGAGGGTTCTGAAGTCATACCTTTTTCATAGTGAAATAATAAGTTTATATAATAAATACCTGTAGGGATTAGGTCAACGTTGAGGAATGAGCCGATCAACCCATGTGCCTTTCTAAGTTTGGGCTTGGGCCTAGCACGACCGACCCAACCATAAGCCCCCTACTCCTCCAGCCTAACCCAGGAGAAGGGTCGAAGGAGTACATGAAGATTGTGCTGCTCATCCCGTATGACAGCTCGTGATAGGGCGACCGATGGAGCGTAGGTATAGGACCGATCGATCGAGTGTAGAGACTGGACCGATCGATGAGAGAACTGTGGCTGACGCCTAGGCAGCCTGGGCGATCGATTATGAGGCCGAGCGACCCAAGATTTTGACTCTTGATATCGCTTGGTTCCAAGATCTTTTCTTGGTAACCTGGCCAAGCGATATCGAGGCTGAGCGGTGCCAAGGATCTTGTCTTGGCATCTTGGCCGAGGGATGTCGAGGCCGAGCGATGTCGAGGCTGTGCAGTGCCAAGGATCTTGTCTTGGCATCTTGGCCGAGGGATGTCGAGGCCGAGCGATGTTGAGGCTGTGCGGTGCCAAGGATCTTGTCTTGGCATCTTGGCTGAGGGATGTCGAGGCCGAGCGATGCCAAGGATCTTGTCTTGGCATCATGGCTGAGTTGTGTCGAGGCCGAGCGATACCAAGATTTTGGGACTTGGCATCGCCTGATTCCAAGATCTCGTTTGGAAACCTAGCCGAGCTGTGTCGAGGCCGAGCGATGCCAAGGATCTTGTATTGGCATCCTGGCTGAGCTATGTCGAGGCTGAGCGATACCAAGATTTTAGGACTTGGCATCGCCTGGCTCCAAGATCTCGTTTGGAAACCTGAACGAGCTGTGTCGAGGCGTGATGAGGCCGAGCGATACCAAGATTTTGGGACTTGGTATCGCCTGGTTCCAAGATCTCGTTTGAAAACCTGGCCGAGTTGTATCGAGGCCGAGCGATGCCAAGGATCTTATCTTGGCATCCTGACTGAGTTGTGTCGAGGCCGAGCGATGCCAAGGATCTTGTCTTGGCATCCTGGCTGAGATGTGTCGAGGCCGAACGATGCCAAGGATCTTGTCTTGGCATCCTGGCTGAGCTGTGTCGAGGCCGAGCGATACCAAGATTTTGGGACTTGGCATCGCCTGATTCTAAGATCTCGTTTGGAAACCTGGCCGAGCTATGTCGAGGCGTGTCGAGGCCGAGTGATACCAAGATTTTGGGACTTGGCATCGCCTGGTTCCAAGATCTCGTTTGAAAACTTGGCCGAGCTGTGTCGAGGCCGAGCGATGCCAAGGATCTTGTCTTGGCATCCTAGCTGAGTTGTGCCGAGGCCGAGCGATGCCAAAGATCTTGTCTTGGCATCCTGGCTGAGCTGTGTCGAGGCCGAGCGATACCAAGGATCTTGTCTTGGCGTCCTGGCTGAGCTGTGTCGAGGCTGAGCGATACCAAGATTTTGGGACTTGGCATCGCCTGGTTCCAAGATCTCGTTTGGAAACCTGGACGAGCTGTGTCGAGGCCGAGCGATGCCAAGGATCTTGTCTTGGCATCCTGGCTGAGCTGTGTTGAGGCCGAGCGATACCAAGATTTTGGGACTTGGCATCGCCTGGTTCCAAGATCTCGTTTGGAAACCTGGCCGAGCTATGTCGAGGCTGAGCGATGCCAAGGATCTTGTCTTGGCATCCTGGCTGAGTTATGTCGAGGCCGAGCGATACCAAGATTTTGGAACTTGGCATCGCCTTGTTTCAAGATCTCGCTTGGAAACCTGGCCGAGCTGTGTCGAGGCAGTCAGTTGATACAATGTTTTCCTCTTAGCTCGATTTGAGGAGATTCTTCTTGCTGAGAAATTTGAAACCCTTTATTGATGATGGTAGGGGCGTGGGCCATTAAAAAACCTGATTGGCAGGGCCAGGAAAAA
>JANZXV010000212.1:39288510-39309706 GCA_027576455.1 Erythroxylum roigii | reverse complement strand
TAGGAATTAGGTCAATGTCGAGGAACGGGCCGGTCGGCCCATGAGCCGTTCTGAGTTTGAGCTTGGGCCTAGCACGACCGACTCAACCAAGTTGTAATGTTGAAGGTAAAAGGATGCATGTCAAAAGAGACGTGTATATAAGAGCTTCATGTGTAGAAACAAGATTTTGTTTTGAGGTAATAATGAAAGTTAATAGTCTGAAACATGGAAAGTTTAAAGTGATTCAATTTGTTTAGGATCATAATAACTATCTTTTAAGTCCTAATAAAACACATTTATATAGAAGTCACATAAAGATATGATAATTCCTCAAAAAGTATCTCATGATGTTATGGTGAGACAAGTAAGTGGGAAAGATAATCTTGGCTTTATTTCAAAAAATTACAAGAATTATTCAAGATCCAAAAGAACAAGAGATATGAAAAGGGGGGATACGAGTGGTGTGTTAGAATATTTGCATAAAATGCAATTTGAAGATCCTAATTTCTTTTATGCAATTCATGTTGATAAACATGATTTGATAACTAATATATTTTGGTCAGACATAAAGATGAAGAATGATTACTTAGATTTTGGTGATGATGTTTGCTTTGATACTATTTACAAGAAAAATGGTGAGGGTCGTCCACTTACTTTGTTTGTAGGTGTAAATCATCATAAGGAAACTACAATTTTTGGTGTTGCACTACTGTACGATAAGATTGCTCTTACATTTGAGTAGTTGTTCGACACATTTGCTAGAGTCATGTCTGAGAAAAAGCCTACAATTATTCTTATTGATCAGGATGCGGCGATGACAAAAGCATTAGCTTCAAGATGATCTAAAATTCATCATCAACTTTTTATTAGGCACATTTATTAAAACGCCGTAATCTATTTGAGTGGTATTTTTTTTTCTCAAATTAAAGATTTTTCGTGAGATTTTAGCTCATGCATATATGACTTTAAAGAAGAAGAAGATTTTTTCAATACATGGAATAAGATGTTGCCAAAAATATGAACATTAAGATAATAATTGGTTGAAAAGTATGTTTCATATAAAGGAAAAATGACCATTGGTTTATGGACGTCAAATGTTTTGTGTAAACATGACCACCATGCAAAAAAGTGAGAGCATGAATAGCATTGTACAAGGTACATGAGTTATCAATATAATTTTTTACAATTTTTTAATCACTTCCAAAAATTTATTGATGATCGTTGATTTGATGAATTGAAAGCTAATTTTAGAACTAATGTAAGCACTCCATTACTGTTAGCACCTATTTAAATTTTAAAGCATGCAGCTAGTGTTTATACATCTGAAGTATTTACATATTTTTAAGATCAATGGAATAATTCTAATGATTTAAGTTTTCACCTATGTGATGAAAATTGTACAATTACAAAATATGAGCTTATTCCCGTAGGGAAGAATCATTCTCTTATGGTCACTTATAATTCATCAAATGATGAAGTCTATTGTAGTTATCGAAAGTTTGGGTTTGCTGATGTTTTATGTTCTCATATTTTGAAGGTTTTTATCTTAAAAAATTATTTTGGTTAGTTTTTGGTTTTACATTGGAGAGCGGAGATAGAATGTCTCTGTTGTATCTTTTTGACTCTCAACATTCTCATATATTTATTGTTGAAAATAGGAAATTCTAAATCTTAGCATTGACTGTGTATAGTTACGGTTCTCCCTCAATGCAGCATCCATACAATTTAACTCACTATAACTGAAAGTATATGGTCTGGCATCTATACATAGGAGCAGCTGTGAATTTTTAGCCCCAAGAAAACTTTTAATTAGTTGAATTTTTGTAAGTAAACGACGATGTTTTTGTGTTGAACAAAGTTAAGTTGGACCGGAAATCTGATCCGATTAGACATGCAGCGGACGCTGGACTCATCTTCTATTCCTTGTAATGAGCCCCGGCTCATGATTATGGCCCGTTTCAAGTCGTTAGTGTCATGATTCATGAAATATGGCACGTAGTTATTTTCATTTTTCATACGTCTTTGTCGTAGTTATTTTCAAATTTGTTATTCTCATCATCGTCTCGCCGCATATTGGTTTACCCTTACATATATATTTTCTGTTCTTCTCCGTCCCAGTAAGGAAAAACCGATTCTTCTTTTACAGTTTACCTAATGAACTTGAGAGAAACAACATCCCAAGAAGAAAGAATCCATTCTTGGCCCAGATTTTCTTCTTGGGTACACGCATGATTTGTTGACAAAGGCACTTTATGAATGGAAAACGGAAAGTAACGTAGTCCAAAGCAGAGTAGACAATAAATATGCTAGAGGAAATATGGGAGATAAGATCGAAGTCCAACCTGCCACCAATAAATCTGGTTCCGTTGTAAGTTGTAACAAAAGTCTTTGTAAAATCAACTTAGAAAAGATAATTAGCATCCCTAATATGCTTACCTCTTAGCTATTGTAACTGTAGATATGCCAATGACATCTGCTGAACGGGATTAGGTGGTTTTTACCCATAATTAAGGTTTCTGTCTTTTTGGAAAAAATGTTTTTTTTTTTTGCAACTCGAATGAATTCGAGAATATGTTGTAGTAAGTAGAATCCCAGTCCCGGAAAAGAAAACCCAGCGTCGTCTAATCATCGGACAGTGTAAGTGTAGCTGTAGGGTGTCTGATATAGAGAAAATTGTGAAAATTGGAACACTAAAAGACAAAAGAAAAGCAAATTGAAAGAGTGGAAAAGGAGGAGGGAAAAACGTACAAGAGGACAAAAGGGTCGGCTGTAGAGGGAGAAAGGAAGGGACAAAGAGAGGAAGAGCACGACATTAACTCGCTCACTCACTCTCACATGGTTGTTTTAGAGAGATAACGGCGTACATACTATGCCATTGCCATATGTTTTGTAGGAGAGAGATGTGTTTTGGGTTTGGACTCTCTCGCTCTAAACTCCCTCTCTTAATAATAGTCCGTTTTGAACTTTTATGAGCTAACCAAATGCCTCCTGTTTAGTGTACTCGCTCTAAGGTTCTCTCTTCTTATCTGTCTGTACTCAATTTTGAGCTTAACCCACTACTTCTTTGGTGTCCTTAATTCTAGTGAAGTTCCGTGTTTTGATCCTCTTTGCATGTTGCTGAAAACATGCATTTCAAGGTTTTTTTTTTCCCTCTCTTCTGTTTCATCACTATTTGATTAGAATGTGAAAATCGAAATGTGGGTCGAGAGTTTATTGATGTGGGGGGGTTTACGCGATCTAAACTTTCGGTGCTTTTTGCTGTGTTCATATTTAAGTGGATTTTCTCTTCCTTTCTCGCTTTTGTATGCAGATTGTCTGTAAATTTGGGGTTTTTGTTTATGGGTTTCTTGCTTTTGTTTTCTTTATGTTTTTTTCGTGGCTTTCATTTGTGCTAATGCATGAACGATTTTCCATTTCTGTGGTAAGATTTAGCCCCCTCTTTGCCATGGTCGCTAATTGCTTTGGTCTGATCTTGATGTCTTCCAGAACAATGCTCGTCAGTTTTTTTTGGGAAGTATTAGAGTCTTCAATGGTTAGATTATGTATAACAGTTACGAGGTTTTGAATGCAGTGGGGATTTTAAGGATGAAAGTGAAAGGATTGTATTTTTTTTAATTGTATACCGATCCTTGCCGTTCCTTTCTGTGTATTGTAGCCTAGAAGAGAACTGTATCCTTTAACTATCCGTTCAGACTTTGCTTTTCTCGTTCTAGCCATGCTTTTGCATATTGAGTCATTGAAGAGTATGATCTCAAGGACCAGTTTTCAAATTTTTAAAAAATTTGCTTTACTTGAAACTCTTTTGTTGAATATTGACGGTTCTCTTTTGTTGAATAATGATAGTTCTGCTAATTATGAAAATTTATTGATGGAAGTGCTTTTCCCTTCGTTTTCCCCTTCACAGAGACTTTTGAATCAAATTGTGAGGTGACTCAAGTGAGTGTTAAGTACAAATGCTAAAAGAGCAAAACCAATTAATAAACTGGAGATTGATTAGGTAAATGACTAGCCAACAATTCTTGAGGTTGGAGATCTCGTAAGGTTTTAGAGTGTGAAGATTTAATGGAGTCCATCAGTGGCATTAACACTAGATTTTATGTAAAGATACTACTTCTGGGGAAATTGCCCAGGATACTGTATTCGGTGATTGGAATCCGAAATGTTCCTTATTACTTGGCTGACATTTTGGAACCTTGTCGACTAGTGTTACTTTATGACAAGGATTAGTGTGTAGTAGCTGATTAATGCAGCATTGCTGCCACGTAGTAAGCTCAGAAAGGCGATTACCTGGCTTTGGTAGCATGCAATAGTTTACGTATCTTTTGCATGCAATGTTCAAAAGTTGTGAAATTGCGTAACACGTGCATGGACTTGTTTCAAAGTTTCCTAATATAGCATTCCAAACGAAGGAAACAAAAGTTATAAATATCATAGTGGTTGTTCCTACTCTTTTTTCTCTTCTTATTTTGAGAATATAATGAAGAATGCCTTCATTTTTTCTGTCCTTCTCTGTCCTTTCCTTAATTAATATTTATGGTGGAAATGCCTCAAGTTACTTTCTTCTTATCTTTTGTTTGACAAGAAATGAGTAGTCAACTTGTTGATTGAGTGTCATCTCAAGATGCTACATGAAATGAGTAGTCAAATTATTGATTGAGAGTTCATCCCAAGATGTTATGTTTTTACTTCCCTGAAAATAGTTGAAGGTGCATGTATAAGACCAGTGATGGAAAATAAGTTAAAAGCCTTTTGCTATGAAAAAGTTGAAAAACTTTCATAGTCTGACAAATAACTTTTTTATAGCTTTGAGATAATGGTGAATGCTTGCATTATATTAGTGGTGCAAATGAGGTTTATAGCAGATAGACAAAGTCGCAACTTGCTGAGAAGTGTACCTCTTCAACTATGAATAAACTTTCTACTTGTAAAGAAGACATAATAACACTTGTGAAGACGTTATTTTGTTAAATTTAACTTTTCATATTAGCAAAATTTTAGGTCTTGCCTAGAATTTTGTCATACTTTTTCCCAAAACCAATCAGTTTATATGCATGCTGTAAATTCGCTTCTCTAGGAGCTAGCAGCAAATCTTTGTTCTCTTGGTCATGCTTAAGCATGCATTTACTTGAAAAATATAGCCCATACATTGATGAATCGATATACAGATATCTGACATCATTCTGATGTGCACCTTTTGTGTTTGCTTCAGTTATATGGCAAGGGGTAAAAGCTTTGGGAATCCAGCTGGTTAGGAGTGATACTCATCTCAATGGTTGAGAATATGTCTGCCGACGGATTTGAGGGGTCAAATCATGAGCATCGTATTTTTTCTGAGATCTTTTTCGGGAAAGATATTGGTGGTACAAGTGGCAATTGTCTTGCCACTGGATTGTCTGACGTCAAGTATGAGTGTAATAGGATTGCAGATGCGTCACTCCATTCTAATGGTGAAAATTCAGTCATAACAAGCCAATCATCCTCAAAAAGTTTATTGGTAGAGGACTCTGATGTTACCGGGAATTATGCTGGGGCTTATTCTTCTTTTTTCTCTCTGGAAAGTTTTAGCTTGCTGGAGGGAGATGACCAGAATAAGAAAGTCAAGCGAATGAGGCTTTCCATTGATGAGCCATTTGGCTCTGAATTTGATGCTTTGGAATGGGCTTCCATTTCACCTGAAGTGATTGTACCTTCTGCAATTGTTGCTGATGCAGATAACACAGGCCAGAAGAAAATGTTACATGTGGTTGAATCATCCTGTAGGGGTATTACATCTAGTTGCTATCTCTTAAGGCAACATGCTGAGACAGACAGAAATTCACATGGACATGACACCACTCTTCTGAACTACATAATTCGAAAGTCAGATGTTAACACTAGCAAGGAAGTGATAGTTGGCAAAGCTGTTACTTCGCCTATTTCTGAAGAAAGCTTTGCGAACCGGCTTTTCCTTGAAAACACTGCAGAGACAGATTCCAAGAAAGATATACGTACTTTCCTCCAGAGGCATGTCAAACGATTACTTGAGGCTGCAGGCTGGAAAGTTGAAAAACAGCATAGAACTTGTAGAAAATATATGGAGTCTGTTTACAAATCACCTTGGGGAAGGTTTTATCGTGAATTTCCTAGAGTTTGGAGGATGTGTGGTCATATGTTGCATGCTAATACATACAATTTGAAGCAGGAAGACAATGGCAAAAAATGGACTAGCCTTAAGCAGCTTCGGACTGACCTCTTGGATGCATTGAGGAACATTGAGAAAGAATTGGATCATTCAAATCTTGCCAATGCATTGGCTCGTCAGTGGAGTCTCTTAGATCCCTTTGTGAATGTCGTGTTCATTGAGAAAAAGGTTGGTCTGCTGAGAAAAGGAGACGCAGTGAAAACTGCACCTATCCTAGTGACTGTTGAGAATGTGGAAAATGATACTGGTGTGACTCTGAAAACTGAGGATGATCTGATAAACCAATCTACTCAAGAAATATCATTGATTTGGCATGCTGCAACTCCTAAAAGCGCATGCACAGCTTCTACGACAGACTACCATGCTGGGAATGAAATATCTGGAGAAAAGATTTTCTCAGGTGATGTTGAGCAAATAAATGGGATGGTGAGAAGTAGCCTAAATAAATTAACCAGTGAAGAAGGTTGGCATTTGATTGATACCACCAATGGGTTGACAAAAAACTCATCCACAATGACCAAGAACAAAAGAAGTCTGGATATGGCTTCCTCGGAAGCATGTGGTCCAAATAATATTTATACTCACTTATGTGGTAATCAGCTCCTTAATGATATCAGAACTGATCAAAATGTTGGTATTTTTGGGAGGTCTGAATCTGTTTCTCCACACGAGGAAAGTGAGTTAGTCAATCTAAATGATGGTAAACAAGATGAGCCTACTTCAAGTCACTTTTTAACTCCAGTAATCCCAGTGCAATCTGAGCTGGCTGAAGAAGATCCAGGACAGTGCATTCAAACTTCATCATTTGAAATGAAGGCAAGTGCTGATACTGCTTTGAAGAAGATGCGCAGGAAGTCCAAAAAAATTTCTGAAATAAGATCAACCATGTTTTGCAAAAGCAACAATACTGATGCCCATAATAATGGACTGGAATCTGGAGAGTTTATGGAGAGCCTTGTTGCCAATGGAAGAATTGAACGTAGCTGCAAAAACTTGTCCTCACCTGATAACTACCTGCATGAAATTCAGTGTAAAAGTTCAAGTTTTAAGAAGAAGATTCATAGTAGTGATCGACCTAATATTGAACAGATAAAACCTGGTAGCTGCCTGATTGAAGATGATGAGTTATTGGTGTCTGCTTTCATTAAAAACAAAGATTTCATCCCAGGTTCCATCAGAATGACGAAGAAGTCCAGCAAATTTAGAGCAAAAAGAAAGCACAAGAACCATAAGGGTACCTGCAGATTGCTTCCAAGAAACCTGGCAAAAGGAGGGAAGTATTACTGGGATGATAAGTGGTCAGTGGCAGGTCGAACAGTGTTGTTGTGGCTGATTCATACAGGCGTTGTATCTCTGAATGATGTTATCCAATACAGGAACCCCAAGGATGATGTTGTGAGCAAAGATGGTCTGATTACCACTGATGGCATTATTTGTAAGTGCTGCAGGACGCTGCTTTCACTATCAAAATTTAAGACTCATGCTGGGTCCAACCTAGATCGCCCATGTTTAAATCTATTTATGGAATCTGGAAAGCCCTTTACCCTATGTCAACTACAAGCTTGGTCAGCTGAATATAAGATAAGGAAAACTGTGAATCAAGTTGTGAGAATAGATGAAGATGATCAAAATGATGATTCATGTGGACGCTGCGGTGATGGAGGCGAGTTAATATGCTGTGATAACTGTCCCTCAACATTCCACCAATCTTGCTTATCTACAAAGGTTCGTCATTTACTTCTTCTTGTACAGTCCTTTTCATATCTCGTACTTGTCTTTCCTGTATAATCAGAATTTTTTTCTAACCATCATTTGCTTACCTTTTTGTTTGTCAGTGTCTTCTATTTCTTTATTTGAGTTTCTCTAGAAGTTAGATGTTAGTTATATCCATTTTCAAATTTTGTCAGCTTTAAGAAGACTGATATGTTCTCTACGGAGCATCTATTCTCTTAAATATTGGGTTTTGCTACCATTTTCATATTAGGTACTATAAGCATGGGCTTGTTTGAAAATGAAGTGGAATAATAGGGGAAATATGCCCAGTATGCCCTACATATATATAAGAAAAGATTTCTAAAAATTATTCTATATATTGAGTGCTTAAATAACCACCAGATACTTTTAATTTCGAAATGGACAGTGACTAGATTAAAGGTTTTTCTATTTTACCAATCTATTTCCTTCCTCTATCACTGATAGTCAATTTCCATCTATTTTACTTTTCAAGTGCGTACATTTTCTAACTAGATTGCTAATACTTCTTCTTTTAGATTTCTTAATTTAGAAACAAAATGAGGATGTTATTAAAGAGAAAGAGTGAGAAAGAGGAAGTGGATCAATAGTTAATTGGATGGTTCTTTAGCTTCAATCTTTTCCCCTTGGTGGTTGTGAAGGTAATTAATAACGAGATGATACATTCACGAGGTCAGATATTTGGATTGAGAGTTGAACTCAGGAGTGCCTATATCAGAATGTTAAATGTTCTCTAATTCCATCCTAAGGTAGAATTATCCCACGTCTATACATGTTTCATGCAATGAATGTAAAAATTCGGATCTGACATTGTAGGAAAATAGATCCAATATCCAATTCTTGAGCTTTTAAGGTATATTTACCAATTTTATTTCTAAGTATTCTGGCACAAAAAATAATTTGTTAATAAAAAATGTTTATGTTCTTTCCTATTTGGATTCATCACCATGAGCGTCAAACAGTATAGTTTATTGTCACTATACTTGCACTTGCACATGGAGGACGAAAATTTTGAAAATGGGGATAGTTGGAAACGGTATCTTGGTACATTACATTTTTTCCTACTGCGTCTTAACTATCTTGTCAAAATGACTAGTCTTTGTGGAATGTACATTTGATAATATTAAACCACTGAATTCTGGAATCACGCATGATTTTGGAGTGTCTGTCCTCAAGTGATCTAAAACCTCAATTGTAATCAGATGTTTCATAATTTTCCTTATTCTTGATTGTACCTCCTTTAAGATTTGGGTAATTTATATTTATAAAAAGGCTTATTTTGTGGAGAATTGCTTTGTTATTTGTGCATGGCTTTTTGTTACCTCCGGTAATTCAGAGTTAATGCTAGTTAATGTTTTGTGTTTCACCACTGTGGAAACTAGTTTTCTTGTGTCTTTTACAGAAGGTAAAGTATCATTCATGAATACTTCTTTAGTTCTCATTTCTGTCCTTTGTTTCATGGAAGGCTTGTTCCTTGTTATTCCACATTTTCTATTATTGACAAAGTTTACCTACATATTTTTCCATCTTAAATCTGTTGTTTTGCCTGAATTGTATGATTAAGTCTTGAAATGTGGTATTATCTAACATTCTCAGATGTCCACATTCAAATTAACCTTTTCTCTTTCTTGGTTTTTATTTTAAATTTCAGGAGCTCCCTGAAGGCAGTTGGTATTGCCCAAGCTGCACCTGTCAGACATGCGGAGATTTGGTTATTGATAAAGAAATTTTGGGTTCATCTAATGCATTCAAATGTATGCAGTGCGAGCAGAAATGTAATTTGCCTGCAGACCTATATTCTATTACTTGTTCTTTTACTTGAACAAATTTATTCAATAGTCTGACAGCTTTAAACTCCTCTTTATTATGGATATCCAACTTCTGTATGGGTTTTTGGAAGTTATGTCTTGCCATACTTGGAAGTCCTTATAATATTTATATTTATGGAAACTTCTTTCTAACTCATAATTACTGTGCTTCATCTTTTTTTTTATACTGATGCAACTGATTCTCTCTTCATTTCATTTACTGTATCCATGATTGTCTAATTCTTTTGAGTCTTTATTTTTCCTTTCTTTTTAATAATAATTGCAGATCATGGCACATGCCATCAAGGACATGTTAGTGGAGTTCTCTCTAATTGTTGGTTTTGCAGTGGCAGCTGTAAAGAGGTACTTTAGCTGTATTTTTGGGGCTAATTTATTTGTAAAGTTCTGTTGGATCTGGAGGGACTCTTTTCTGACAATGAAGCTTATGTTTACCTTTACATTTTTTCATGTGATATTATCACTTCATGTGCTAGTTTTTGAGTTTTTGTTGATAAAATATCTAATCTGTTTTGATATCTTTCTCTTTGTACTGCTTATCTACCTTGTGTGTTTCCTTCTTGTTCCTCAACCTCTTTTTGTTTGCTTATGCTGAGAATATTGGAGGTTTGAGAAAGCTCTTACTCCTATTCCAATTATAATATTCTACTTTGCTGCTTAGTTTAAGTCTTTTCATGTTTCACTTTTTGCTCCCTTTCCATCATTCTCGGATGCTAAATGCATTTGCGATTTCAAATAAGTCTGTTATTCATTAGCAGTACGTCATTGTCCTTTTGGTTAGGATTTTCATCTCTTACAAATTATTCCTTCATGGTCCTTTACCATGTATTAAAAATAGGAACAAAATTGATAAAAAGTAATTGTTGCATGACAACTTTTATTATAAAACTAGCCAGATTATTTTCCATGAGTATCTTTCTTATCAGAATTTAATATGAGATACCGACAGTGCAAATATTATAATGTAGCCCGAACCAACATATAATAAGTTTTCCCTTTCTGTAAAACATTTACTCTTTCTTGATCATACTAATTTTCAGTATATTGATAATAGGATGATCTCTTAGTCATGTGCTTCTGGTATTTTAATTTGAGAAAGTGTTGCTGCTCAAGGTTTTGTTTGTTTTAATATATGGACCTTGTTGGTTGCATATATTTAATATTTAATTTGACATTTCTCTGTGATTATTTCGTCTTTTGTAATGTTTGTAGTTTGTGTTCTAAAAGATTCCCAAAAGTAACCACTTTGTGAAAACTGATTTCTTGTAAAGCATACGATCGTTTTCATTTCAGTTGTCTTCTTGAGCATCAGTTTCTCTCTCTTTCATATTTCTTTTATTTTTTATGTTGTTTTAGGGACTTTACATACTCATACTCAAGATGATAAGAGAGGAAACTTCAATTTGTTTTTGCTTATTGCTCATGCCCCTGTGCCCTGAATAATCCAGCATTTCATTAACTTTACTTTTTCATTGATCTGATATTAATGATTCATTTTGTTTCTGACAAAGAACTTGGATTGGCTCCCGCAGGTTTACACGGGACTTCAATCCCGTGTTGGGATTCGCAACTACACTGCAGATGGCTTTTACTTAACGCTTCTTAAATGCATGCATGAGGACCAAAAGGTTCACTCCACTCAATGGTTAGCGTTCAAGGCAGAATGCAACTCAAAATTAGCTGTTGCGCTTACCATTATAGAGGAGTGCTTCCAGCCTATGGTAGACCCCAGGACAGGCATCAGCATGATACCTCAAGTTATATACAATTGGGGGTGAGTTAATCCTTCTCAACTATATTGCATTTTGGTCACTATGCTTGCTATCCCTGTTAAGAGAGTTATCGGAAACCATTGGAGCTGTCTAACCCTGTTAATTTAAGCTGAAAATTTCATATTTATTTCTGTGGAAAACAATAATCAATCGACTCTGTTTTGAGTCAAGTGAAAAGTTTTACTGCAATGACATGTTCAGTAATTACGGAATAACTATAACAAGTGTTTAGTTTCCATCTTGAAAATAAAGTCCACGTATTTAAATCATCCACTTCTTTATAAAGTTCATTCATCCTAATAACACTTTGTGTCACATTTTTTATTTTTATTGCTTGTAGTGTCCCATGATGTTCTATTGTTTCGAGTTTCCTTTTTCTTCTCCATTGCTTTTGTCCGGTGTTGTATTTATTGTAGTTAATCTATTAGTTTCAATTTGTCCAAAGAAAAACTGAACGGGAAAACAAAGGAAAAAATACAAAGTTTTAATTTAATATTTAAGAAATACAAAAACTCGCTCATTTAATATTTCAAAATACCAATGAAATTCTCAGATAGAAGGCCCAGAAACTCGTAACAAAATCAGATTTTTGTTGGAACCTTGTCCTTGAGAGGATAGACCTTGATGAGTTGCTGTTATTAATTCCTTCTATTATTGAATGATCTTTAGGTCTGAATTTGCTCGGCTAAACTTTCATGGGTTCTACACCATGGTCTTGGAGAAAGATGACATACTTGTATCTGTAGCATCCATCAGGTATCAGTTAACCAATGTTCTGATAACTTGTTATTTGTCATGGTTTATCTCCTGGTTTTGCTTGTGACAGTGTATATTGGCTCTTGAATATGGTTCAGTGATATGTCTCATGCCATGTTTAATGTTCTTGCGACATTGTACTTGAGTTTGCATAAGTCGATTTTACCAGTCGTGGGTTGATGTGGACAACTTTGTCATTCTTTTCCAACCATGCATATAGCTACCCTAATCAACCTACAATATCCAATACTTAAATATATGTATGTATATATATATATGCTGCTTTAAATTTTCTTTATCTTTTTTCCATTTGGAGATTAATAACCTTTATAATAATTTTATTTCCTCTATAGATGATAACTCTTTCAGTTGGTAATTTTCAAATTGGTTGACCTTCTCTCTAGATTGCTCACCTGCATTTGCTTCTATCTATGTTGCAATGCCGTGGTTCAACTGTTATTTTGTTCTGAAGGGTCCATGGAGCCACAGTTGCAGAGATGCCCCTCATTGCAACTTGCAGTAGCTACCGTCGCCAAGGGATGTGTCGACGCCTTATGAATGCTATTGAGGAGGTAAAAGTTATTCCATTCTGCTATATTAGATGGCATGTCTCTATTGATTTGGATTGTACTTGATTGTGGATAACAAACTCTGACATTACCCATTTTTGAATTTTCAATAATTGGATTTTAGAAGTGCAGCAAATTCCACAAAGCTCTTAAATTTGGATTCCATTGGCTTGCTTTTACTGTTAAATTTGTCTTTCATTGATTTGTTCATGTAGCGTTAGCCATGAAAATCCTTATCGGGAAACTTTTAATAGTTCTCACTACTGTTAAGTGCCTGATTCTGCGACTAACTAAATTTAATCTTTGATTTGTTGATGGTTGTCTTGGTCTTCTATTTTATTTTGTGTTTTGCCCCTAAGAAATGTGCCTATTATGCAATCCATATGTGCGTAACTACTATGGCGGATTAATTTCCACTGCTTGTTTATATCTTTTGCCGCTTCTGTTGCATGCTTTTCCCAAACTTTTAGATTTCATTAGTTCTTTGTACGTGCTGTTTTCCTGTTCGCTTAATTATCATGGAATGGAGCTTGCTTTTCATTCTAGCTATTGCCTCAGATTAGGCTTAATGTTGCATCATAGTTGCTCATTGCAAGATACCTCTCTCTGATATAGCATTTCCATATTCTCTATGAAAGACAAAAAGAGAAAATAGAATGGTTTCTTATTAATTGGGCTTTAGCCCTCCATTTATAATGGTACTGCAATACATGTTCAACCATAATATTTCAAGATACAATCTTTCTATATAGGATCCATAGCATATTTGTCTTAAATCTCTAACATTCTCGGACACCCTTTGTGGCCCCAGATGCTAATTTCATTCAAGGTGGAAAAGCTTGTCATATCTGCTATCCCAGAGTTGGTGGAGACATGGACTGCGGGTTTTGGGTTCAGGCCTATGAGTAATACTGAAAGGCAAAGTATAAACAGGATTAACCTAATGGTATTTCCTGGGACAGTATTGCTGAAGAAACAGTTGTATGGGACAGAAGAAGCAGATGAACCGTCAGCATCAGGTGAGTATTTTCCAATTACAAAATAGAGAAAAGTAATATTTCTGCATGTTTTTTGATTCTTTAATGTATTGGGAGTAAAAACTTGGTGACCCAGAGATGCATGATGCAACAACAGCTTCAACCGGGCCACTGATGCAGCAATCCAGTGAAAAGAGCTCTGTTGCTTCTGATAATGCACTTGAAGCAGCTGAAGTTAATGGTGTGAACAAACACATTTATGGCATTGAAGGACCGGGGTGCGAGTCAAACAATGCAGCTAATGAATCATCTCAACATGTAATTAGTCCTGATGAAGGGATTGTTGACAAGCCTCTGTTTGATGAGCCAACGGAAGGAGAAATGTGTTCAAGTGCTGAACTTAAAGTTGAGAATGTTATAGTAGGGAAAAGTGAAGGGAGTAGGTGGCAGGAACAATTTTCAAAGCTGTCCTGCGAAGTTTCAGTTTCAGTAGAAGTTGGTAGCAATAATAGTAATGTTGAGTTTGTAAATCATGAGCCTTCTTTGGCCGGATATCCACAGCTAGTCTGTGAGTTTAATGGAAAGCAGGAATGACACCTTATGTGGGACATATTCTTTTCTCCTTTTTATTTTTCTACGCAAAACCACATCTTACATCACACATCTGATACAAACAAACAACATTCTAAATCCATATGTAAAATTTAACATGTAAAGGTACAGTGTTTTCATAATAGATAAATCTATGATCTGTAATCTACAATAGTACGAAATTTATGAGAAGTCGCAGTAATGTTTTGTTGTAGAATGGTACATATACGCTTTACTAAACTGTACTCTCACAAAATAACTTAGTTGAGAGAATGTGGAGTCTATGAAGAGTGAAAGCCCCTCTGTTTCCTCACAAACTCGGCAACACATAAACACAAACCCCCCACCCTTCGGTTTCCTTACAAACTCGATAACACATAAACCCAAACCCCCAAACCCAGTCTATGATGTCTTAATAATGTAACATGTCGTAATATGGTTTCTTAGAAGTTGGAACAAGCAGCCTGCTACAGTGCTATTCCTCTACTACATAATATTGACTAAACCAGAAAAAAAAGGAGAATTATTTAACAAAGATGCCTTACTCTCCCAAAAGCTTCCACTCCCGTCAATCTCCGTCGCGCAGATCAACGGCGCTACTACTCTCGTGCTTCCTCATCGGTGTCTCCGGCTTTGTCTTCGGCCTCACCACCCTTCTCGCCCCTCCCCGGCGCTGCCTCACCAACTCGGAGCCCCGATCGGTTCGGGTTACCTGGGATTCTAACACTAATAAGCATAAGCAAGAAGAAGGCGAACTCAGTGCATTTCTACAAAATGGTCAGAAGAAGAAGAGGCACAAAGTTATGGGTTTTGTTGGGATCCAAACCGGGTTCGGGTCTTCCGGTCGGAGGCGTTCCCTGCGACAGACCTGGATGCCTTCCGATCCACAGGGCCTTCAACGGTAAACCCCACATTTCATGTAAAGTTCAGATCTTTTAATACGATATTGAATGTGGCTATTCCTTACGTATGGATGTTTAAAGATAAAGATTGTGCTTCTTCTTTTATCGGGACGCAGATTGGAAGAATCAACTGGTTTAACATTCAGATTTATTATTGGAAGAACTAATGATAAAACAAAGATGTTGGAGCTCAAAAGGGAGTTGGCAGAATATGATGATTTTCTGTTATTAGATATTGAGGAACAGTATAGTAAGCTTCCATATAAAACGTCAGTGTTGATTTTGGATTTGCTTTGTTTTGTCATACAATCTGTCATGGGGAACCTTGGTGATCTGTTTTCTTTTACTGCAGGCTAGCATTCTTCAAAGCTGCTTATGCGCTTTATGATTCTGAATTTTATGTTAAAGCTGATGATGATATATATTTGAGGCCAGGTGAATAACTTTGTGAAGCTAGTTTATGATTATGGTTATGATTTAATTGCTTTGGTTTCTCTTAGTTTATATAAATGCTTGCTTCTTTCTATTACATGACAGATCGTCTTTCGATTCTGCTTGCAAAAGAGCGTCCTCACCCTCAAACATACCTTGGTTGTATGAAAAAGGGACCAGTTTTCACTGATCCTAAGCTTAAATGGTCAGTTTGGTCTAGCCATTCACAAATTTCATACACAACAACATATAAATCATTCCCAAATTAACCTGGATATCTGATGTGTTATTTTCATTAATTTCGTTAAGATTGTTTTCAGAATTAGCTTCCCTCATTTTCATGCCACAGACCAGAGCAAAAGTTATGATCCCACCTTATAATCATGAACAATGAAATTGCCTTGTCATCTTCATATTTGCAGGTATGAGCCGCTGTCCCCTTTGCTTGGCACAGAGTACTTTCTGCATGCTTACGGCCCGATATATGCTCTTTCTGCTGATGTTGTTGCAAGTTTAGTAGCACTTAGAAATGACAGGCAAGTTTACTTATCGCCATTCTGAGGGTCTCCCTAAACTATTTGTTTGTCGTACTAATTCATGGTTTCTGCAAAAAACATGTAAGATGGTTTTGTCCTTCTTGTTTCCATCTCAACCTCACCATATACTGGAAGCTTTTACAGTTTTGATTTTTGTCCAATCTTCCCCTTCTATTACTTATCCAGATTCATTATTTTTCTAGCTTCTGTCACACTTTGCTCTGGTCAGAAATGTTGCTTTCACTTCCACATTCTTGATGCAAGGAGATAGATTATGATTAATGGAAATTAGGAAGTGTCAATTTTTTAAAAGGATTGAAAATTCTTGTTTCTGTTTTATCAGTTCAAATACAAAACCAACCCTATTGATACTCAATCAAAGTGCAAGCTTGAGATGGTGCTTTGGACTCAAGCTTCGAGTTGAGTCATCTGACACAAAGAGAAGTATTTTATGGTGCTTTTCAATCATTATTGAGCTCACTGTACTAATGGTACTTAGTAACAGCCAGTATAATTTTGTACTGAAACCCTGTATTTTTCCATTGTACTCCAAATTAGCAAAATAAATTACCATATTGGCCAAACATCTGCCAGCTTTGGCAACATTTCCTAGCACATCAACCTTGTCCACTGGGCACATCTTTATCTTCAAAATCTTTTCCTGTTCTTTCTTAATTACTTACCCGCTGTTCTTTTCTTCCTTTCCTTCCTCTCCTTTCCACAGATCCATGCTAAATACTGAAAAGACAACTTTCCGTAGCTTCTTGCCAAGAAGTTGAATGACATCTTTTGGCACAAAAAGAAAAATAAAGAGAAAGTTTTGTAAAAATTTGACACATTTAACTGTTTTTACTTGGGTGTTAAGTTAAATTTGTAACCTTTTGAAGATAATTTTGCACTTTGGCGTATTTATTGTTATGTCTATCAGCTTTATGAAATTTCATTACAACAGTCATCTAGATGTTGACCATAAATAGAATCCATTACTATAATGTATTAACTGGTTGATACATAAAGCATCTTCTATTATATCTCCATAACAAAGACAAACATGCATGCTATACCAGGTGCCCTCCTTTTGCACGCTCAGCTTATATCTCACCTTGTTAGTCACAATAGGCTTGCAATTACCAATTGTACTTGATTCAGCTGAAAAGGAGGGGATGAATCATCCCAGAGCTAATTTATCAACCACCTTTTCAAATGTGTATTTTGGCCTTTATTTCGGTCCATATACACCAAACCATCCAATGCAGTTAGGTGGAATATGATTTGAAGTCTATTCTGATGAGGCCTTAATGTGTAGGTTGGGCAACTAAGCTAATTGATATTGGATCCAACAAACTTCGTTTCGATTCTCACCTAATTGTCTTGTGTTAACCTTCACTTGGCGTTGTGGGCCAGTTGAAATCTGGTTTGGGATTTAAAGTTGCTTCAGCTCTGTAATATTGAGCGCATTTAACTCAATTAACTGAGAATCCGCTTGCATCTTGGATCTAGGCCACCATGTTTGATTTTATTTTATTTGTCTTTTTTTTTTGTTCTTTTGGTACAGCTTCCGAATGTTCAGCAATGAAGATGTTACAATTGGTGCATGGATGCTTGCAATGAATGTTAATCATGAGGACAATCGAGAATTATGTGCTCCTCAGTGCACGGATTCTTCAATTGCTGTGTGGGACATTCCAAAATGTTCAGGTTTGTGTCCCTGTTACCAAATAAATAATAGATGCGTATTTTAAAGCACAAGATATTTAGGAGTTGCGTGGTGATTTCGTTTTGATATACAGAGAAGATGATATGACATGCACGAAACTTAATTCTCAGATTTAGCTATAGTTTCGTATGATGATACAAATTAATTTTTCATCCAGGAAGATGATTCAGTTTTGAGGAAATCGTGAAAGTTATATTGACATGACCCTGTATGCAGGTCTCTGTTTTCCTCAGTCCAGATTGTTAGAACTTCATAAGAAGGATAGCTGCTCCAAGAGCCCAACTATGGCATCAGACGATTAATACTTTTGCGGGCTTTTCAAAGTCACCATGTTTAAGAGCGATTTAGGAGTTACCCCTTCAAGTTTGGCATGCTGAGGTTAGAGAACGTCTGATCATTTCCTTCGATCCATTTTTGCTGACAGTGCAGTTTAGCTTCGCCCTCCCTCGCTCTCAGCTTTCCATTTCTTTCTTGTCTATCCATTTTTGTTATAGTTTATCATTCGTCTTGTGATGTAAATTAACACAACACAAGTTTGAACAATTTTTCTAAAATTTGTGATAAGAAAGTTGTGCTGTATGATTGCTCTGTGAACTTCCAGTTTGATCAAATAGAAAATATGAAAGAAATTATTAACCAATAGTGGCGATGAAGCTAGCAGATGGATAATCAGTCAAATAGACGTCTTTATGCTGGTTTTTACTTGTTTACTTGTATGCATTGTGTTCCACCGTACATGGTTACATGCATCGGCTGTCTTGTTAACCTAAACAACCTATCAGAAGCATGTAAGGCCTTGCATAATTAACTGGTATGATTGTTTTCTGAAATAATATTCCCAGTATTCAATCTATATTTGTTCTGGGCATAAACTTTTAAGAAAAATATAGGCACTCCCAACATTTCAATCAGGAGTGGAGATGTTTAAATTATAAACAGCTATAGATAAAAAGAGCAGGAATTTGATTCAAGGAAATTGTATAAAAATTAAAAATGGAACTATCGAAGTCATATTCTCCTTAACTGTTTAATCTGAATAACGGAGGCAGTCTGGAAGAGTACTGAAGTCGAGAGATGCGACGAACAAGCCACTTTGAGACTACTTGCATCATTGAAATCCGTCCTAGCTAAGCTGAGACATTCAAACGATTTTCTGCCAACTGATATGCTATCTCCTGGCCATTTGGCACCCCCACTTCTTCACACATGATTTCTGTAATGTCTGAGGATTGAAATACATCAAACACGACTGATATCTTGAGATTATAATATGCGCCTATTTACTGTATTTAAAACAATGAAAAATATGTAACGTGAGTGCTGCTGAAACCTCTCCAGTATAAGTCAAATCGCCTCGACGTGATTTTTTTCATAGATATTAGAGATGAAAAATACTTTATGGCCAGCGTAGTGGTGACCACTGTCGTGTAGGCATACATTATGTATAACTATTATGTGTTGGATAATGTACATGATTAAGTATAGAAGGTAAAACAACTAAAAAGAATGTACTGGAAACTTATTTTCCAGTTTAAAGCTTCATGTTTTTACCATTTTTGAAATCGTTGTTACTTGTAACTTCCCATCTGCAACACAATCAAGCAAACATTTTTTTCATTTCTTGTTATCTTTTCAAAGTGAACTGGTAGGAATCTCATCTTCGAGAATAGATGCGGACTCGTGAGGAGTCATTACTTAAATAGAAAACAGCAAATTAGAGAGGAAAAAAAAAGAGAGGTCAATATGAAAAGAAGAGGTTGTTATTGAAGGAATTAGAGTTGCATAACATAAAAACACCTGATTATTAGCTGCAATTCATGAAGTTGAATGTTTACGCAATTAGGCTTGGCAGTAGGTCAGGCCAGACCTGGGTTAGGAAGTTTGATCCAGGTCTAAGCTCGGCCCGATTGGACTCAGGCTTAGTTCATTTTTAAATAACTATTTTTAATTTTTTATATATCTATATATTTATATATAATTTTGAAATCAATAAATTAAAACTAAAATAATTTTTAATGGAAGTGAATAGAAAAGATTACATATGAGAAATGCAATATTCATTCAATTAACACAATTGCTTAATGAAAAATGAGTCTTTTAATGAATAAATATATTAAATGTATATATAAAAGGATAAAATGAATTAGTTGAGACTAAATTCATTTTTAAAGGAAATGACCAAAAAAATTATATATGAGAAATATAACATTCATTTAATTAACACAATTGCTCAATAAAAAAGAGTTTTTTAATGAATGTATATATTAAATGTACATGAATTGATAAAATGAATAAGTTGAAGCTAAATTCAGTTTTAAAGAAAAAAAATAAAAAAAAGATTATCAACGTGCTAATATTATTCAAAATTTTTTAATGATATAATTTTCCAAAGGTCAAAATGAAATTATCAACTAATGATGGAGTCTTGATGGAGTCTTCGAAAGTGGAAACCAGAGACTAAGAGAGCAAATATTGAAGTTGACAATGTACCAAAAGAATAAGTAAATAATTATATCTTCAATTACAAAAAACTAATGTAGTCATATGAAAAATAAGTAATTCTAGAATCAAAGATTAAAGGTAAAATTTTGTAGTACAGTAAAGGGGATAACTAATTGTTATAATTAGGATCGTCAATAGTTTGCATAACTTCATCTGTATATAAAAACATTATTATGAAAATAATATCTAGTACAATAATATTTGCTTTAAATGAATATTAAGCACGTGATAATAATTAATAAACAATTAAACATACCTTCATCATTAAATATTTTATCGAAATATTTTCAGTTGAATGATTGGTCATCTCCACATTAGTACTTATGAATGTATTAATATAAAATTAAAAAAATAATATAAGATAATATTATAAAAAATTGATATATCATAAAGAAAAGAGTTTACCCTCAATATCTTCATCATCTAACTAACTTTGGGCACACATAAGGGCTTCCACAGTATAGGATGAAATCGAGCATAATGAGAACTACTAATCCGACCGTTAGTGTTGGATCCTGTTTCCGAAATCTAACTACTTAGACAGATTCTCTCAAACTGATAGCGTTAGATACCGTAGACTAATCCGAAACCGGTATAATTTTTTTTTTATCTTATTCATCTTAAATTCATTTTCTTACTAATCTATTCTCATGCTCCTTATTCAAACTCAGTCACATTCGAATTTCGGGTAAATCGGAGGTCAA
>JANZXV010000212.1:39275444-39288410 GCA_027576455.1 Erythroxylum roigii | reverse complement strand
GATCCAATACTAGATTTTCCTCAACGTCACGTGCTTTACGCTGTCTTCGTGCATACACTTTCAGAGGAGTTGTATCACTACTTCCGCCCTCGAAATGCGACTTGTCCTCAAGGCGAAAAGATGGAAATTGACCTACAAGTAAATCATAATTCTCCCAGGAAGCCTCCTCTAATGGTCTGCCCTTCCATTCAATTAGCAACTCCAATGTAGGCAATCCACCTTCACGTACCCAACGATGTGAAAGAACCTGTGCTGGATATAAAAGGAGCTCACCTTCCTGAGTCATCGGTAGTGGGGGGGGAGATGAGGGTAGCTGCCCAAGTGCCCGTCTTAAGAGAGACACATGAAAAACCGGATGCACCCGACAGTCAGAAGGTAGTGCAACTTCATAAGCTACTTTTCCAATTTTTCGAATGATTTTGTATGGCCCAAAAAACCTAGGGGAAAGCTTCTCAAATTTTCTTTTTGCCAATGATTTCTGACGATATGGTTGAAGACGTAGAAACACATAATCTCCCTCTTGAAAGCTTAAATCGCGACGGTGAGAATCTGCTTGAGCCTTCATTCGTGCTTGAGCTTTTACTAAGTTAGCTTTGAGAAGTCGCAACATCTCATCACGTTCTAGCAATTGATGTTCCAAATCTGCTACCAGAGTCTCACCTGAGACGTAAGGATAGAGAGGAGGTGGTTGCCGTCCATACACCACAGAAAAAGGTGTTGTTTTTGCGGAGGTGTGATATCCCGTGTTATATGAATATTCTGCCCAAGACAAGTAAGTACTCCAAGATAATGGTTGTTCGTGAGCAAAACAACGGAGATAAGTTTCCAGAAACCTGTTAACTACTTCGGTTTGGCCATCGGTTTGTGGATGATAACTAGTACTCATTTTCAATTTTGTTCGACACAATTTGAACAACTCCTGCCAAAAGTGACTGAGAAATACAACATCGCGATCAGAAATGATGGACTTTGGTATGCCATGAAGTCTTACGATCTCTCGACAAAAGTTGTCGGCTACTATTTTTGCTGTGAAAGGGTGCGAGAGGGGGATAAAGTGGGCATATTTGCTCAATCGGTCTACTACCACGAAGATTGTATCATAACGATGGGATTTGGGTAGTCCCGTAATGAAATCAAGCGAAATATCCTCCCATATTTGATTAGGAATGGGCAAAGGTTGGAGAAGACCTGCCGGCGCTAACGCTTGATATTTATTTTGTTGGCATTGAAGACAATTTTGGACATGGTGTTTGACATCCTGTTTAAGACCCGGCCAGAAAAATTGAGCGGAAAGACGCTTGAGGGTCTTGAGAAAACCTCCATGCCCAGCTGCTGGAGTATCATGTGCCTCGAATAAGAGTTTGTTTCGCAGATTCGCACCGGCTGGGATTACTAATCTGCCTTTATAATAAAGTTTACCACCAGCTATAGAGTAATCTGGATGAGAACTCGGGTTTGTTTTTATATCTGCCATTATTCCCTTTGTATGTGGATCACAATTTAACTCTTTCTGTAGAACAATAAGGTCAAGTGAAACTGGCAACACCAACGTAAGTAACTCAGCATGTTGGGGATTCCTGGATAGAGCATCAGCCCCACGATTTTCCTTTCCTGCTGTATAGATAATGGTGAAATCATACGGCAAAAGCTTCATGAGAAGCCGCTGTTGCTCTGGTGTGGTGAGACGTTGTTCTAACAAGAATTTGAGGGTATAATGATCAGTCTTCAAGAAAAAGTGCTTACCCATTAAATAATGCTTCCATTTTTGGAGTGCCAAAACTACCGCCAGCAGTTCACGATCGTATGCTGATTTAAGACGATTGGAAAAAGACAAGCCCTTGCTAAAATAAGCGATGGGGTGTCCATGTTGGAGTAAAATAGCACCCACACCTTCTGACGAGGCATCACATTCCACGGTGAACGGTTCAGTAAAATCTGGTAGTTGAAGCACGGGGACTGTCGTGAGAGCCAATTTGAGCTTTGCAAAAGCTTGGTCAGCCACTGAGGACCATACAAAGGAATTTTTCTTTGTCAAATTTGTTAATGGTCGAGCAATGAGACCATAATCCTTTACAAATCTTCTATAGTACCCCGATAAACCTAGAAATCCTCGTAATTCCTTAACATTAGTTGGAGTAGGCCATGATTGAATTGCTGAAATCTTGTCTTTGTCTACTTGGACCCCCTTGGATGTCATTACGTGGCCAAGAAAATTTATCTGTGGGTGGCCAAACAAACACTTTGAAGATTTCGCAAAGAATTGATGGTCCTGCAATAGCGACAGAGCTCTCCGAAGATGCTGCCTGTGTTGTTCCTCATCTTTGCTATAAATTAGTATGTCGTCAAAGAAGACCAGAATAAACTTACGAAGATGGGGTCGAAACAAGTCATTCATTGTTGCCTGGAAGGTTGACGGTGCATTGGTTAAGCCAAAGGGCATAACCACAAATTCGTAATGTCCAGAGTGGGTACGAAATGCGGTCTTTGCAATATCATCCGGGTGGACTCGGATCTGGTGGTAACCTGCCCGCAAGTCTATCTTCGAAAAGATCTTGGCGCCATGGAGTTCATCTAACAGTTCATCAATGTTAGGAATGGGATACTTATCTGGTATGGTAAGCTTATTGAGAGCTCTGTAATCCACACACATACGCCACGTTGCATCTTTCTTTTTAACCAGAAGGACTGGGCTAGCAAATGGACTGCTGCTGGGTTGAATGAAGCCTTTTGACAGCAATTCCGTGATTTGATTCTCAATTTCTGTTTTTTGATGATAAGGATAGCGATATGGTCGAATATTTGGTGGTTTGGAATTTGGTAAGAGGGGAATTGTGTGTGTATGTTGACGGAATGGAGGTAAGGTTTGGGGCTCTTGAAAAATAGAAGAAAATTCATGGAGGATGATGTTGATTTTCGGTGGTACGGTTGTTTGAGAACTATTTTGTGGTTGGTTGGTTGGTTGAGAGTTGTTGGTGGCAAGGAAACATTGAAGAGTGGCTGGAGATGGAGCTTTTGTGGGAACACCTTGCAACTTGTATTTCTGACCATTTAGAGTGAATATGAGGAACATTTCATTCCAATTAGCCTGAACAGTGTTGAGCGAGGCTAACCATTGAATACCTAGGACCAGATCGGACCCTCCAAGAGGAAACGGATAAAAATCTTGAATGATTGTTAGTTCAGAAATCTGAACTTTCAAATTTTGGCATAGGCTGTTGCATCGAATAATTTCGCCATTGCCTATCTGTACTCCAAACGGTGGGACAATCTGCAGCAAAATTTGGAGGTCGCCTAATATGCTTTCTGAGACAAAGTTGTGCGTGGAACCGCTGTCAATTAGAATCAATACTTCTCGTTTGCCGATAAATCCTTGCATCTTCATAGTAGTGGCTGCTGGCTTCCCCAAAATAGCATGAAAGCTGATGGCTGCAAATTCTGATATTTGAGGTTCCTCATTGTCGTCCATGACAGGTTCTGCCAAACTATCCACTTCTTCTTCGCTAGCCTCCATGATTGTTAAAGTTCCTGTTTTGCAACGGTGTCCAGGTGCGTATTTTTCGTTACAGCGGAAGCAGAGTCCTTTGGCAAATCGTGCTTGTCGTTCTGCCTCCCAGTTGCGCTGCATAACAATTGGGGTTGATTTGTTTATTGTTGTGCTGGTAGGGGCCTTAGTGAGATGGCTTTCACCTGGACGGTAATTAGTGTTTGCAGTCTTTGCACTCCAAGTAGGCCCTCTGGTATGACTACGAGTTGTGCTCAATTTGGATTCAAACTCTTGTGCTAGACTCATAGCTCTGTAGATAGTGCGTGGCTTGTGGATGCGTACATTAGATTTCAAATCGTCTTTAAGACCTAATAGGCTTGTACATAAATTTGAAATTGTGTCTTCAGCGTTTTGGAGCGTGACCTTGTAATTGGGCCCATTGGCATCCTCAAGTCTTCATTGCTTTGGTGAGTTGCATCAAAACTGAAAACAAAAATCTGTTTGGTTAAGATTTAAAAAAAAAACTTGTTTAATTTTAACATCATGTTTTTATTTTTTAATTATACTATAATGTATAATAATTATAATATAGTACATTATATTTGTAAAAGAAACACGTGCGGTGACTTCATTACATTATAATATATTCTTTTAATTTCTAAAAAAAAAACCATGTAGCATTATTTAGTCGGTAGATGAATTATTGCTACAGATAAACCTTACACCATGCTTTTAGATGTAAACAAAATAAACAGAAACCTCAAATCACATCTCCATCCAACTAATGTATTGGAGGAATTTGAACTAAACTACGATTAGGGAAGAAATTATGTTAATTCGTCACTTGGGATATCTTCAATAACCTATGAACTGCATCACAAAGATAGTCACTGTTATATTAAGGGATTAATTATCATTTAGCGTTTTAAACTTCTATGTTATATATATAGAGAGAGAGAGAAAAAAAAAACCTTAGTGAGTAATTAAATAAATCTCACAATGTTTGTTAATGTGTTATACTACGATATAATAATTTTCACCAACAAATAAGAATTAGATTGTTCACTTTTTAAATATTGAAATCCCAATTCAACACACCAAAGTCTAAACTACTGGGGATGATGCTGCATCTTAAAGTAAACTTTAAGACCGTACTTGATTATTAACCACAAAAACTTTCCAATCTCAATAGGACTTCTTAGCACATAATTAGCCAATAGCAAGCTTTTGACCCTTTATAAATACGTCAGCACATACGATTGTCTGCAAAATATCACTGACATGAGAGATTACTGAATGGATCTGGAGGTCGGAAGTCATTTTCTGATTAAAACATGAACGAATCTATCATACGTAGCTGTTAGAATCACGGGCCAAATTGTTGACCGTGAAAAAAGAAAGTTTAATATGTATCAGTCACTGTTTACTGACAACTATTACAAGAAGTCTGTAGTTTACGGATAGAAAAAACTGATAGTAAACGGAAAAATAAAACGAAGAACAAAAGCGTTGTTAATATGGTTGTAGGTAATTTTAACGATAAATTTTTTATGTGTCCTTCCATCGGTAAAATATATCGACCGACAAACGTAACCGTCGGTAAATTGTACCAACTGATGGCTTTTCCGTCAATAAACTGTAGATAAGATAATCGCAAAGGTTTCAATATTACCGACGGAAGAAGAAGAGCGATCGGTAAATATCGAACAATTTATCGACAGTATAAGGTATTCTAACGGTAAATATAGTGCTTTTTGCCAAAGTCTTATATATTCCGTCGGTAATTAAAAGTAATAATTTTTTTAAAAAAATACCGATATTAAATTTTATTTCATAATCTTATGATAAATGCTATGAATTATCTGTGCATAATAAATTTATTTGTTTATAAATTTAATTTGCTTAAACAGAAAGTTGATTGATGATATAAAGTTAAAATTATCTTAATTGATAATAAAAACGTTACAGTGTACATAATAAGTCTTTGTAATTGAAAGCAAATGACTACAACAATCCTAATGTCTTGGTGATCGTGAGTGGTCTGGTGCTCTAAGGTGCTACCCCTCCCCTTTAACTCTTCCATCTCCTGTCTCAGCTGAGCTATTTGCTCTATCAATGTTTGCACTGTGGTCTGAAGCTCATTGACTTCATTGGTTTGCGTTGGTCTAGTAGAGGCTGCTGTACTGAACATGGAGGATTGCGAATAACATGTGTTCGCAAATGAACCTAGCCCGAATATCCTTCCACGATGGTTCCTACCACCCACAGCATCAAGATACGTCTAAGTTTTATCAACAATTTGTTCCTCCTGAGACTGTTGTTGAGTGGTTTGTTGTATTTGGTCCTATTAGGAAACAATATTTACATTTGTACGGGATTATTATTAAGAAATAATAATAATGCATTAATTTCACAAACATTCAGTTCTCTACATCGGTTGTTGATGAATGTCATTGTTGGGTCTGAGTCCCATTACCTACCCTGAGGCAACCACTTGAGGCGGTCGGGGAAGGTCATGTAAGAGGGAGTTGAAAACATTCAATTTGTAAAGAGAAATTTTGCCGCCAACAATGGCAGGTTCACTGCGGCAAAGTATATAATCACCGCGGCTAAACCATGGCAATAATTCGAAGGACCCTTCAGGTTAAGTTTGTTGCGGCAAAGTCTCAAGGTCAAGCGAACGGACCCTTCAGGACAAATGCGCCACGACGAAGACCCTAGATCACACCCAAGTACCCTTCGGGACAAATACGCCACGACGAAGTTACCAAAAATCACTCAAAACACCCTTCGGGAAAGGTTTGCCGCGGCCAAACCTTTTAGACACCCAAACCCAACTATCAAACACCAAAACTAACACATTCACTTCCAAAACCACATCTATAACTCTACAAAAGATAGTTATGAACAAATAAACAAGAAACTTCTTCAAATCTTAGTCTCTGGAGAATAAAATGCAAAAGCTTGTAGATGTCATGAGCAAAACACAAGTATATTTCATTAACATACAAAAAAAAGTTTTACAAAGCTTTAATGAACATTTCAGGCCACAATAAATCATTGTTCTCCTAATCCAAAAGTACAAAATACACATGAGCGAATAAAACTTGAAATGCGGCTAAAGCCTTGTGTTTGCCATAACGTAAAATACAAAAAGATTCAAATTTGGAGTAATGACTAGACTCTCGATCACTCGATCTCTTGCTCATCACCTGGAGATGGGGGAAGAATGAGGGTGAGCTTAAAAGCTCGTGGGTAACAAGTTTATAGTCGAGAAATAAGCACAACTATTGAAAATATTCATTGCATCCATAAAACACATATTTACCAAATTCTCAACTTGTCAAACAATTTATAAACAACATAAATCATGTATTCCTCAAACTCGTCAACAAATCATAAACACATAAGCTGTAGCACCCCACTCCCGTAAGATCCAAACCCGACATCGATGGTGGTATCTGAGTCTATGCTCCGTGAGGGTGGCAGGATAGAGCACTCAATCATTCAAAAGTTGGTATAAATTTTTTTGAAATCAACGACTGCTCTTGTCCAAAATAGTATACTATGCACAATTTCCATCTAAACTTTAAACATCTTAGAGAATGAATTAGATTCCAATTTCTTTATACCATTTGTAGTTCCATGTCTCTAGTTTACCACAAATCATAAATCATCTCATTTAGAGCTCTATCTATCCAGAAATCATCAAAATACTGAAGTATGCTCAGTGGAATAATACCAGTTCATAATATTTAAGAACACACTCACTGTACCCTTCCCACATTTTTCACTCAATATTTCTCAATTCATTTAGATGACTATGATGTTTGGTGGGGATGTAGATCAATGTCTTACGAATTTAATGGTTCAAGAATCAGGTCATTTGGGGGTCTAGAGAGGAAGTTATGACAAAAAGAAGTAACCATGTTTATGACCTCAATCAAGTTGAACCTATTTTGGCGCGATTCCCATAACTTTCACAAACAACGTTGGATTGATCTCGTTTTTAGACTATTGAAAAGAGGACTTCGAGATCTAAAACTTTCATGAAGACCTCGAAGAACAATTCTATCTCCTAACTTTTGTATCGTCTCACTTTTGCTTCGTCATACTTTGCTTCGTCTTACTTTTACATTGTCTTACTTTGCTTCGTCTTACATTTGTATCGTCTTACTTTCACTTCGTCTTACTTTGCTTCATCTTACTTTTGTATCGTCTTACTTTCACTTCGTCTTACTTTTGTATCGTCTTACTTTCACTTCATCTTACTTTGCTTCGTCTTACTTTTGTATCGTCTTACTTTCACTTCATCTTACTTTACTTCGTCTTACTTTTGTATCATCTTACTTTGCTTCCTCTTACTTTTGTTTTGTCTTACTTTCACTTCGTCTTACTTTGCTTCGTCTTACTTTTGTATCGTCTTACTTTTACTTTGTCTTACTTTGGTCTTTAGAACATCTCCACTTATAAAGATAATAACTTTTAGCTCAGATGTCCAAAATTTTCATACTATATACCGTTGGAAAGATAACAGAAAGAACTACAACTCTCGAGAAGGTATCTGTGCCAAAATGTGTATAGATCAATCCCAAATTTGCCCCGAAAGTCTAAAGACGAATTTTACCTCATCCTCCAATGTACTACACCCCATTCTAAACTTTATGATGAATTTTGAGATTCTTAGAAACAGAATTTAAATTCAATGTCTTCATAAGAAATGTTGCTATATATCTCTAGTTTAATCCAAATTAAGAATAATTTCATTTGGACAACTAGGGAAAATGTTGTGGCTAAAAGATTGAAGCATACTCAGTAAACATGTTCCAGATCACTACCAATCTTGATTCTAAATCGTTCCTTATAACAACTCATACCAATATCACTCTTTCAACTCCTTCTATTTCCCCTTTTCAATAAAATCACATTTAAACACGATCATACCTGGAAGTTGTCAATGAATGCATGTACCATTTTTTTATGTGCAATATGTTAAGTCAGAATGACTTCACTAAATGATTTTGATGAAAAAGAAATAGTGAAGCTAAAATGAAAAGCAGACGGAAGCTTAAGTGAAAAGCAGACGGAAGCTTAAGTAGAAAGCAGATGCAAAACTAAAAAAACAGACGCGAGAAAGCAGACGCAAAACTAGAAAAGCAGATGTAATCTAAGAGAAAAGCAGACGGAAGGCAAATAAGAAAGCAGACAGAAGCTTAAGTGAAAAGCAAACGGAAGCCTAAGTGAAAAGCAGGCGGAAGCTTAAGTGAAAAGCAGACGGAGACCAAAGTTAGAAAAGCAGAGGGAAGCCAAAAAAGAAAAACAGACATAAGCCAAAAATAGAAAAACAGACGCAATAAAAGCAGACGGAAGCTTAAGTAAAAAGCAGACGGAAGCTTAAGTGAAAAGCAGACGGAGGCCTAAGTTAGAAAAGCAGACGGAAGCCAAAACAAGAAAAACAGACGAAAGCCAAAAATAGAAAAACAGACGCAAGAAAAGTAGACGAAAGAAAGGCTGACGAAAGAAAAGCAGACGAAAGAAAAGCATACGCAAGAATCAAAAGACGCATAAGTTTGAGTTAGTTACAGAACTCAACTGAATAACCGTTTCTTTAAAGAATCAAGAAGTAGTTTTCAAGAAGCAGTTGGAGACGAAGACTATAAATACAAGTCGGAGTTGACGATTGCAAGAGTTAGACAAGTTACTAAAGTTCACAAGCTTAGCAATTCTCGAGAGAAACTTTTATGCGAAAAATCTAGAGCTATTTTTTTTCTGTAACAAAGCTCGGAAAAACGTTTCAATTGAAAGTAGTACAGATAGCTTGAAGAGACTAAGTGTGAAAGAATACTGACTGTAAGAGACCTGAAGAGGCTCAGAAACAAAGAATACTTGTAAAGTTTTGAGAGATAGTGGAATCTCAGAAAGACATCTGAGGATTGGACGTAGCCCACGGTTTGTGATGAACCAGTATAAAAATTGCTGTGTCGAAATCTCTCAACCCTCAATCTCTCTTATCTTTCAATTTTAGAGTTTACTATTTTAGACAAGTTTTCTAAAACTCTCTATAACTTTGATACTTAGTAGTTTTCGTAAAAAGAACAAGTCTCTTTTATCGAACGATTTTTTATAAGGGGATTAACGAAACGAATACACAATTTAACCCCCCTTCTTGTGCATCTGTATATCATTATTAAGTATTGTTTTAACGTGTGATTCACTTCACAACATTCAATATTTATCTGCAAATATGCTAACATTATGCATAACCAAGAAAATGCTTTTCCTTAATATCTCTTTGAACTCCCATGTACCGAAATTTCGGGTCCTAAACCTTAATATAGGGATGGGATGTTACATAAGCAACCAAGATGGTCTGGGTAGGTCCATGCAGGAGTTCTTGTGAATCTCCTATAACAACATAATGGACTATCACAAACCCACATGCGTAGTTCATAAGCATGAGGGAGTCCGTGAAGGAGCTCCAGGCTACTAGCGGGCAGGCGAGAGAAGCCTTTAACATGGTCAACATGCACGTGACATAACAGAATGGACCATTGCTAATCCATACAAACATGAATTTCATGAATTGCAACCATATTGCTCAAAAAGACACATTTCGGAAACATAATTTCAATCAGCATGATATAATTTCAAATACCATTTCCATCTTCATTTCATAATTCATCAACAAAATTCAAGTGCAAAACATGTAGCAATTTCTCAATTCATGTAAGAAGCAATAATTGCAACATTTATAAAGCCATTTAAAATCATTTAACTCTATTTATTTGGAAAAACATTTATGGCTCATTAACTCAATTATAAACATGTGACCCACCTTGAGTTTCCTTGTGTTAAAACTTGCTAAAAAATGCCTCTTCTCTTTCTCCTCTTGCCCTTCTTGATTCCCTTCAACATTGGCAAAAATTCCCAACCAAAACCCTTCCAAAAATCCAAAAGATTAAAATTAAACTTATCTTGAATCTTCACTAAATAATGAGATTATTGGCTCAAATGGAAGCTCTTCTTTTCCTTTTCCTTTTTCTCTTCTTGAACAACCTCAAATTTACTCTTAAAAACTAAGAAAAGATGAAACCCTAATTGATTTTCCTTCTTTTCTCTCCTTTCTTTCTTCTCTACGACTCTGTCTCCTTTTCTCTTCTTTCATTCATGATTCTTCCTTCTCTAAGAGCAAGAACACTTTCTCTTCTTCTTATTCTACCCTTAATGAGTGTAAAAAGTCCACTTTACCCTTCCTTTAATGCCTTATGACTTTTAAACTTAAGTGACATACCAAAATTGCCTTTCATACTCTTACTACTTTAATTCTAACATTTCTATTCTAAATTTTAATTGCTACTTATGCTAAATTAATGAATAAATTCTAAGAAAATAAAATAAATAATTAATTAAAATAAAAGAAAAGAAAAATTTTGGGGTCCAATAGTCACACCGTCATGCTTCTTCGTGTGAGTGTGTAAAAATAGCTAAGTAGGTGTAGGCCTCATGCCCATAGACTATTCCTGCATATTTAACCTAAATTCTTAGTTGTCAACTACATTTTATAAAAATTTTGACAGAGTTTCCTCTATTTTTATGATATTTCCCTTCTGTTGAACAAATAAAATCATTCAACATAGCCATATTTGGCACCAGACATTTATACCATTATCATTATCTATAATATATCAAAGTAAAACATTTATAATATTAGTGTCAAGTTTAGATACTTACAAGTCTCTGTGCATGCTTGTGGTGGGTTATTGATCCTCTCCTATGTACAGGAAGACTCTCTCCCCCTGGGCCTCCACGTCTGTTGGTAGAGTTACACCTTCAGATGAACATTGCCTCAGGTGATGTCCATTAATCCTGCCAACGATTCCATATTTGCTCCGAAATATAAGGCGGTCGTTCACCAGCCTTGTTTATTGCACCAATAAAGTCACGATAACGTGTACGAGCTCGCCTCTCCCATACTTTATGTATGATAGCATTGAAACTAGAATCCTAGAAAAATTATTTTTGAAATAAAAAGAAAAAAATTTAAACTACTATAATATAATAATATTTATCTAATTAGTGTATATAAATTAATATAAAAAGAAAATAAATCTTCATTTTATCTCAAACTCCTGAAAGTAAAATCCCTTTGTGGCTTGAGAGATATTCTTCCACACATAACCTTCAAGATCAATCCTTTTCTTAAATTTTGAAGTCATACTTCTGAAACACGGTCCAGATGAAACCAACCTAAAATAAGAAGTAAATTTATACAATGAAAAAACTGATAAACCTATAACTTAATTAAAAATAAATAGTGATGAATGTGATTTCACTTATATATTATTGAAAATTGTTATGTATTTTCTTCCATTAGGTCCCTTAGCTCTAGGCTGGCGGACGTCTCCTCCATCCGATAAAGCGATATTGGATGATTTATGAGTTGGGGATGAGGATGATGTAGCATGACGAGCAGTAGGTGATGCCTCATCTGTAACTGTAGGCCCTGGAGGGGGAGGAGGTGAGTCCCTGGAGGGGGAGGAGGTGAGTTAGTGCGAGCTGAAGACTGTGACGATCCACCTTCACAGTAAGTACCTCTGAACATGCCTCTAAACTTGGGCCGCATTACCTCACACTGTCTCTTTGATCCCATATTTTTACCTAAAATTCATTGTTTATCGAATTTTCTATAAATATAAGAATTTGAATTCAATATTTTACACAATATATGGAAAATGAAATAAGGAGATTTGTTGAATATCATATTCAAGTACAAACGAAGAAAATGAAGGTTAACAATTGTTAAAGTTGTAGAACAAGAACAATAATAACCCACATTCAATAGGATCCAGGTTGACCTCTAACTAGTAGGGAGGTTTTTTGACAAATTCTTACAGATACAACCATAAATCAACTTTAAAGCTGAGTCTAGTGTATTGCATCGATAAATCACAATGATATAATTATTTGTTTCATTCCATGTGACATGGGAGTTGGTAAAGGTAAATGAGTCCCCAATTTCTGGATTCCTAATAAGGGTCCTAGCATGTTTAAACGCACCAATTGAAATAGTGATACTTCTTCCCTCAGGTGTAGGATTTTGGACACCTTCTTGCAACAACGTTTCCGCTATAGCTAAACTTGTAGAGGATACAGTGAATGAGTCACCGCTCTTTGTA
Source organism: Erythroxylum roigii (assembly GCA_027576455.1). NCBI lineage: Eukaryota > Viridiplantae > Streptophyta > Magnoliopsida > Malpighiales > Erythroxylaceae > Erythroxylum > Erythroxylum roigii. The sequence goes on along the minus strand of JANZXV010000212.1, from coordinate 39,275,750 downwards.
TGGAAGGCTAACTTGAATTGAATCACACGTGAGTACAATGATAATCAACACACAAGAAGGGGGGTTGAATTGTGTTATCTTTTTCTATCTTTTTCGTTAAACCCTTCTTTTAAAAAAAACTTTGTCCAATTCAGAATTACGAAAACTCTTGTTTGTAAGAGATTCTTTAACAACTTGCGTATGTAAGAAATCACAATCACAGAAATGTAATAGAGAGAGTTTAAGAGAATTTCGACACAGTAATTTTATACTGGTTCACCCCAAACCGTGGGCTACGTCCAGTCCTCAGAAATCCTTCTGAGATTT
>JANZXV010000212.1:39178389-39209777 GCA_027576455.1 Erythroxylum roigii | reverse complement strand
GAAGTAGTTTTCTTTAATATTAGGTATATTAATAGTTAAGATTTCTGAAATACGTGACAAGTTACGTTAGTAAACTTAAATAAAAAGCTAATGTCGGGTTAGAATTTAAAAAATTAAAAATTTGAGTATTTTATTACTACTTTTTGAAGTTTGAAAAAAGTTCGGGCTAGAATTGAAAAGGATCGAAAATTTAGATAATTTATTGCTACTTTTTAAAATTCAGACTATAACTAAAAAATTGATCATATTTTTGACTTTTTTTTATAATTAATCCTTTTATGAATACAAACAAATCTACAATTATCTACTTAAAGGGTAAATTACAAGACACATGTAATACTATTCAAATTACGTAATTTTTAATAAATTATTTTATAGGCATGTATTAAATAAATTATTAAAAATAAGCATTTTAAATAAATTATTTACTAAATTAAAATTTAAAAATTATATGTTAACTAATATTAATAAATTTAACACATTTTTATTAAATATGTAAAGTACTCATATAAATTCAGATATTATAAACTCACTATTTAAAAATTATTTAGTAAAAAAATGGGATCAATTATCCACATTTATATTTTGTAATTACAATAACAACAATAATAACATTCAGTAAAAATCTTGCTAAGATGTGGGGTCTGAGAAGATCCAGTATTATGTAGTTTTACTCCTAACTAATAGAGTGAGTGTTTTTAAATAACCCATACGAATGAATGAAAATAAAAATAGAAATAGAAAAAATGAAAATAGAAATAGAAAATAAATAGCTAAATAAGTAAGTAAATAAATAAAAGAATAATAAATGAAAGGAAAATTGAAAAAAATTAAAATTAAAATAAATTGAATTAAAATTAAAATTAATAAAATAAACATAGTAGTAGTAGTAGTAATAATAATAATAATAATAATAAATTAGTAAATATTTTGTATGAGTGAATTTTATTGTAGGATCACATTAAAATGTTATTTAAACGTTAATGGAATGCAATTGTGACATGAAGACACTGTTTAAACGTTAATGTAATGCAATCATAACACGAGCACATTACTTAAACGTAAAAGGCGGTATCTTGCTTACGGTCAAAAATGTGTCACGAAAACGAACAAGAAGTGCAGTTGGCCTGTCCATTCTTGAAGTAGATAACCTCCAACACTACATTTTATGGAAAAAGAAGTAAATAATAGATTTAGATTTATTAGATAATAATAAAGTCTTATTAGTAAAAAAATCATTTTGACAAAATATGCAATCGAGTCTATAAATACTTGATCAGAGCAACGTACCTGCCATTCTAGTTGCTGATTAACCTAACATTTTAGAGAATCCATTCATGGATAACACAGGAAATTATGAGCAAGTGCCCAGATGGACGGGGACTACAAGTCCGACCAGAACACCAGCAGAAGAGTCTGAAACTAGATTACAAGTAGAATAACAACGTCGCAAGGAGGACGAGAACTGACGATGAAAGTCGTCGGTCAAGAACTGCATACACAAATGGCATTTTCTTGACATGGAAGGGCTTGTGGGTGACTGTTCCCGACGGTAAAAATGGTAGCCGGCCGATCCTGCAAGGGCTAACAGGTTTTGCAAAGCCAGGGCAGTTGTTGGCTATAATGGGTCCTTCGGGCTGTGGCAAGTCTACCCATCACGATACTTTAGCAGGTATGTCCACTATATACATAAAATCAAGATTTTGAACTAATGATGTTTAAAAAAAAAAAGTTATAGTAGATTTTCTTATTACAATAAATAAATAAATAAATAAATATATATATTAAATTGATTTGTTCGATTTAATCGTAAAAATCTTAAATTATATAATTTTTTAATTCGATTTTTAAATTTTCGATTTGATTTATTATAATAACTCTTTTACATTAAAAATTAACCAATTTTTTAATTAATCTGTCAATTTTATTAATCGATAAATTCTTATAAATTAAAATAAATCAATTAATTTTTATTTAAAAATATATTTTTTAATTAAAATAATATTATAAGTTTTTATCAGACACTTTTATGTTATGATAAAATTCTATTTTCTTGGTTGAAATAATGTTAATGCTAATAAACAATCGAAAACTGCAGGGACATTAGGTTCAAATGCAAGACAAACAGGGGAGATACTAGTCAATGGCCGCAAAGAGACGCTAGCTTTTGGAACTTCGGTGAGAAATTAGATATACATATAAGGTTTGGAAGCAACTCTTGACCACTAGGTTTCTCTCGTATCTACAGGCCTATGTGACTCAAGATGATAACCTAATAACAACCCTAACTGTGTGGGAAGCAGTCTACTTTTCTGCACAGCTTCAACTTCCAGACTCCATGCTCATATCTGAGAAGAAAGAAAGGGCCGAGGTGACTATAAAAGAGATGGGTTTGCAGGAGTCACTCCATACTAGAATCGGAGGTTGGGGCAAAAAAGGGTTAAGCGGTGGACAGAAGAGGAGGATCAGCAGTTGCATTGAGATCTTAACACGTCCAAAACTCCTTTTCCTTGACGAGCCCACTAGTGGACTTGACAGTGCAGCCTCTTACCATGTAATGAACAGCATCGCCAAGCTGGCACACCAAGATGGAAAGACAGTTATAGCCTCCATTCATCAACCTAGCAGCGAAGTTTTCGAGCTTTTCCATAATCTTTGCCTTCTGTCTGTGGGTAAAATTGTCTACTTTGGTCCCGTTAAATTGGCAGAAGAGGTATCATATCAAAAGTTGTCTCACTTTACAGTGATCAATGATCAAGTATATCGATGTCTAACAAGTTCCTATGCATTTTCCTGCAGTTCTTTGCATCAACTGGATTCCGATGCCCGACTATGAGAAACCCATCTGATCACTATCTAAGAACCATAAACAAAGACTTTGATGATGTATGTTATTTGTATAGGCTAAAACGTGAAGGAAAAGAACACACCGTTCCAGACTTCCATCAGATGACTGATATATTCATTTTTTCAGGACACTGAAAGAGGGGTCGGTGTTCCTTCAAGCACAGAACAAACTATTAATACTCTAGTGAAAGCATACAAATCCAAAAGCATCTGGCAACAAGTTGAACACCAAGTAGCTCGTATAAACCGGCAAGTAAGCGTATCTTCATTTGTAGTCTTCTTAAAAAAGTATATAGGCTCGCCCGTAGTCAGCAGTAAAACACAATATAATCAGGTTCGAATTAGGCATTAAAAATATTTTAGACCAAGCTCAAATTTATAAATTGAAATTGAGTTTGCAGTTGACCGTGATCGTGTTTGATCAAATTCGATTAAAGTATGGTCCACTTAATCTTATTATTTGATAATTTTAGATATTTTAAATATGTTTTAAATTTGATTGGTATAAAATTTTTTAGACTAATCTAAAGTTCGATTGAATTAAAATTAGATTCGCTTTTTAAAGATTTAATTAGTTTCAGATCAAACTTGAGCTTATAAATTAAATTTAAACTCATGTTTAAGTCTTATAGAATTTGGATTTATCATATTCATACCTATAAATGATGTTGGAGATTTTTAAAGTTAAAAACTGCTTGACAATTATGGATTTTTCTTGATCCTGAAGAAAGGGGAACCTCTGAAGAAAGGAAGCCAAGCAAGTTTCATCACTCAGTCCATTGTTCTTACACAGAGATCCTTTGTGAACATGTACCGTGACTTAGGCTATTACTGGCTTCGCCTTGCAATCTACATTGCTGTGTGTCTATGTGTTGGAACAATCTTCCATGACATTGGCCACGATTATGGCTCAATTCAGGTAACTAACTTATAACTTCTGTTGAAAAATAGTTTGAAATGCAAGGAATTGAATGAAGAAGTATAAATGAAAAGACGTTTTTTCAAATGCCATGAATTGTCACATATTTTCCCAAAAGGTACTATGAACAATCATGTACATTATCAATGAATGGTCACTTATTTTCCCAAGAGATGCCATGAACAATCATGTACATTATGAATAGGTACTATGAACAAACATGTATTTTATGAATGGGTGTCTTTAAGTCTATATAAGGCTACATCCAATTCATGGTTAATACACCACAAAAAATCTTTTCTTCTTCATCCTTTTCATATTCATTCTTAATTGAAGTTCATCTTTGGTTCTCTATTGAGTTTGCTGTCTTAGAGAACATTAGGCTTGTTGTATTCCAGAGGAAAATTTGTCATAACCTTGCAGCAACTAGTGGGGGCAAATATTTCTATAAAGATAGTGATTTTTCACGCCTCAAGCCATTCAACTTAAACCCACTTTTCTAACAATGCCTTCCTCTATACGACGGAGCTCTACACCTCCGCCATGAATGTACACCAACCAATTGTTAATAATTCGCAAATGTTTAGATTAGATTGTCAGGAATGATGTAGGTAAAGGGAAGAAGAAGAGGAGAACGGAGAGAGAAAAGATCAAATAGAGTGAGAATATCGTATCAAAATTTTTGATTCATGCCTTTCACTCGACTGTTGCAATGCGTAATATATATACAACAATACACGACTAATGTCTCTCATTCACGTGTAAAATCATTGGTTATATTCGTCATGTTTGTTATTATTGAATTGATGTGTTTAATACATTCATACTTAATATCAGTACGTGATCTGACATCGTTTGTCGCTTCTTCCTCGTTAACTTTTACTCTCTTTTGTTTCTTTCCAGCCGTATCATCTAGTCCCCACCAGCTTATTTTTCACCAAAGACAATGTAATCATTTGTATCAAAGGACAACAAGCTTCCAGTCGCCTTCCAAGCCATAACCAGTGAACGACGCCACCAGTTGCATTAGATATGACGATCATACGCTTCAATTTGCCATGGCCAGTCTCCAAACAGCCGCACGCATTGTATGTCATGATAGCATCACTTTTCCTATTACAAATTTTAACCGAATGTTTTTGTGGTTTTAGGCTTTTGCTCTTAATTAAGCCATAATTCCAGAAATCGAAGTCTACTAATAGTCCACTGTTGTCTATCTTTAATAACAGTAACAACTATTGGTATCAACACCTGTTCTTTCTCTTGTTACGCCTCCTAAGAAGCACAGACACGGTTACGGACACGGGACACAACACAGACACGGACTTTTAAAATTTGGTAGATACGGACACGGCATATATATATATTAAAAATTTTAAAATTAAGAAAAAATTCAGAATTCATAATATGATATATATTGATTGATGTATTTCAAGACTTCCAACATCTTGATAGTTCATACATATTTGATACTTTATAAGCCCTTTCAAAAAAACATGGAGCATATATTCCATTAAGCAATGTTTAAGCGGTCTCCAGACGTGTCCAAGCTGTGCCCACCGTGTGTCAGTGGGTGTCCGACACGGACACGGCTCCATTTTGCTGTGTCCGTGCTACATAGGTTGTATCAGAGCATTATGAAACAAAGAGAGGCACGTGTGGCCTTGTTTCTCTTATAGCCAACTTAGGTCTACCTTTTCTCCACTCGCAAGAGAAAGGTAAATTAAAAGAGAGAGAGAAGAAGAAGAAGAAGAAGAATGAAAGCCAAAATTTATAGAGAGTTAGTGAACGAAACACAGTGAGGAAAATACTTAGTGAAGCATCTCGTCTATGGCTGCAATCAACATAAATTCAAGTTCCCAACCTTTGATCCCAATTTTCAAAGAGAAAAATTATCATTTTTAGAGTCTAAAATTGATTTAAGTCTCAAGAATTATCAGACATTATTGATACTGGATTTGAAGAACCAACACCGACACCTAAGCAATTGTGGGAAAGTCAAAAGAACGATGTTAAGGCCCTGTTTTCATTCAGTGGACTATGGATGAAGAAATCTTCCCCAGAATTGCATTAGTTACCACTTCAAAGATGGCTTGGGATACTTTAAAGCAAGAGTTTCTAGGTGATAAGAAGGTAATTTATGTGAAATTACTAACTCTTCATCGTAAATTTGAAACTTTGGCTTTAGAGAAAAATGAATATGTGAAAGTATTCTTATCAAGAGTGGTTCATCCTGATTCTGCTGAGGTTGAACGTTGTTGTCTTGATCCATGATCTGTATGACTCTGACTGGAGAATACCTGCAAAACAGATAACGGCAGGCCGGGAATTGTTTCCCGGGAGGCCCCTCCGACGCTCAAGTCAGTATTTTTGTAGGGTTTTAGGCTGCTGTAACAGAGAAAGGCAAGGTTAAATTCTCGTACCTGAATCACGATAGAATAGTACCTTATATATCTGGAGTTGCCGCTAGGTTTAGGTCTTTACGTAAGTTATTGTGTTTGCATGGGAGTCTAACTCTTGATGGACCTGACGGACCGTGGTGGACATGTGTAGATGAGCCTGGGCTTAGCACAACCGACCCGACCAAATTCTTTTTCTGATCAAGGGAGACTTTTTTTTTCACAGAACTTCAATGGAGATTTTTTTTTGCCAAATCAAGTAAACGAAAATTCCAAACACGTAGGGGAGAGAGTACCCTGTGCCAGTATGAATGGAGTATTTTGAGAGAGTTTGAATATAATTGCATGCTTCACGTTTTCTTGTCTTGTTCTAAGCATATACAATACAACAAAAAAAACATTCGGCTACGTAAAAATTCGACAATACAATTTCCAAAATCGTGATTAATAGTAATTAACGATGATTTATATTCGTCGCAAAAAATATCGCTAAATCCTCATAGCTGAAAACCATATATAGGTGACGTTTTTCACTAATCGTCGCTAATAGTTTTTGCCTACACTTTATTTTTGTAGCTAAAAACTATTAGCGACATTTTAAAAAATCATCGCCAATACATTTTCGCTATGTTTAGTTTTCGTAGCTAAAATATTGAAAACGTAGCAAAAGATTTTTAGCTATGTTTTTCAAAACGTAGCTAAATGTTTTTAGTTACGTTTTATAAAATATACTCAAATTTTTAGCAAAAATTTTAACGCAATGTTTTACCATATTAATTATAATTATTTATAACATTTTTATTCTATATTATTGTATATAATATTTAGATTTTTTGTTAAATTATTATATAAAAATATAATACAAAATTAATTAATACTTTGAAGCATTGTATATAAAAAATAATATATCATTAAATTATACCATCAAAAAAATATTCTTGGTATAAAGATTTTAATACAACTTTAACAATTCTTATAGACAAGATAATAAATACAGTGACCATTTTACAAATTATAAATATTGAGATTACAAAAATTACAACGTGACTAGAACGACTATAGGTTTGTCCATGTCGATAAAATCAACTTCATACATCAGCTATCATATATGAAAGATTAGTCACAAGAATCATGAAAGCTACTTCGCGATCTGTAGGGTGCTTGAAATTATGCATAATTAAGCTAGTTTGTTTTCAATTAAGAAAGAAAAAAGGAGGGTGATGAAATTGGGAAGTAATCCAGCAAAATATTTATTGAAAACCATTAACTACCTTCCAAAATACAACTTTTTTATTATGTAAGCACTCAACAATCCAACCTAGAGTTAAAAAAAAAAAAGATTGTTGTAATATATATGCATTGGGTGCATCCATAACTTCAACAACAAAATAAAATTAAGTTTATTTTCTTCTCAACCTAACAAATAAAACGTCAAACAAAGGCATATTTGTAAGGCACAAACAAAATCTGTGGCTAAAAAGATTGCTTCAAGTGTTAAAACAATGAAAAGCAAAGCAACAATGTTAAAATAAACTAGTAGAAGTGCAATTGAAGTTATAGATTATTCTATTAACTATTTTTCTTATTTAAGATAGCTCCCTGATAATGATAAGTGTCAAATCCAAAGAATAAATTAGCATAAGGCTCTATAGGAAGGGACTACATTCATCTAAATGTCTACCAGATATATGACATAGAAACTAAAGGGATGGATGTCAAGCATTGTTAATAATTCAAAATGGATCTTCAAAAACCTTATTCAGATATATCACTCTTAAGCTGAAGTAATTTCATGGTAAGGAGCAATCAAATCAAATATGAAAATTGGTTGAATTTGAAAGATCAAGCAGTTACTTTTTGCGCTTGAGTGGACCAATTTTATAACTAGATTTGGTGGGCTTTCCCCGTGGTGTTTGTGAAACTCTTCCAAAAAATAGGGGAGACGAAACTCAATTGCAATAATATAGGAGGGGTTCAAAGAATTATACATTTTCAGTCCAAGATCATATTATGAAAGTTATGGCAAGTACTCCTATGTATGTATTGGTCAACCGTGCTCAAGCCAGTCACTTTAGGTCCCAACTAGATGTGTACAAGAGGCCAACACTCGCATAATCCAAATCTATAATGAAGCATATTTCTGCATGTCTTATCTAGAAGTTTACTTTCTAACATGCAATCAATAGAAGAGCAAAAAACATAACTTACTTCCTTTTCAAAGAGCAAAAAACTAATGAAAAACAAACATTGAAACCCAAAAACATCTAACATGGTATATTTACTTCAAAGCTTGAACATATAACCCTATTAGCTGAGGTACGAATATTATTAGAAGAACCCAGAATCATTAAAAAGAAAAATAAGAGCCATTTGTTATGAGGTACATCCAATATCACATAGCAACTATTCGAAACAAAACATCAAATACCCTGAGAGATAGAAACATATAATCAATAGATGCAAGTTAAAAGAGAGGACAAAGTTAACAATTAGCAACTCAATCAGTACTCAGTTTTTTTGAACCTCTTCCAAAGCTTTTACCCTCACCTCTTCCGTGAGGATGATCTATTGGATTCATAGAAGCACATCAAACAACCGATCTTTGACCTGGGGACGGATCTAAACATTTTTTTGAGTGGGGAACAAATTTTAATGGGGGCAAAATTTTAATGAGAGCAAATTTTTTTAATGTGATCAAAACTTAAAATAATAAAATTTTTATATAAAATTTTTTGGAGACAATGGAGGCAATTTGGGGGAATGTGGATCTATCCATGCTTCGACCCAACCAATGACTCTGTCCAGCCTTCCTAAGCTTACTCTACAAATTTGTAGAGTAAAATTAGAGATTACTCCAACATATAGTCAAAATTTAAAAATATAGCTAATTTAATTTAATTACATATGCCCACCATCCATGTTGGCTGTACGGAGAGTTGACAAGGTTGTCCATTTTGACCAGTCCAAACTGACAACCCAACCAGAACTACCTGTTTCCTTCAACTAGGTGTTTGTGAACCGCAAGCACACGGTTGTCGAAGTGAGTAATAAATCGGTAAGAACCGAGTTGTGTCTACAAGGATTATGAGAAAGTTCTAATTTACGCTAACTAACAGTGTTTAAAATCAGGTTGGGTGAAATTTTTGGAAATTAAAAGCAATGTAAAGAATTATTAAAAACTCAAATGAATTTCTAAGCAACTACCCAATTCAATGCAACCAAAATAACTATGAATGTGACATATCTATGTAATAACTAATTAAGAAAAGAATGCAACAATTTACTAATTAAAAGTATTAACTTCAATGGGGAATGAATTTCTCTTAGGAAATGATATTTTTGCCAACCTTAATATTGAATTAGCTATCCTCCACAAATGAAAAATCCTAACCTTGTATGTGAATTTTAAGAGTAATTAGTCTCCTTCTCCCAAAGGTGAATTAATCTATCCACTCTAAACATCACTTAGTAATCCCTTACTTAAGTTCTTTTTAGAGTTTCTTAAGTTCCAAACCCAAACCTTCTATTTTCACCTCCTAAGTTTCTTAGGTCTCCCATCTCATAAGAAAATTCTAGCTGAAATTCCTTCAGTCTTCTAGCACCCCTTTTATAAAGGTGAATATATACTAAGCAAACTTCGAATGATCCAAAGTAAGAACAAGTAAACCCAAGGAAAATCAAACATGAATTACAACAATGTTTAATGTTAAAGCAACATCAAAACATCAAATCCCTAAGAGAAATTAAGGTTCTAGCCATAAATCATTATGCCAAGTAATCTAAAAGCATAAACCCCCAGACAAACTCATGAAGGAATCAAATATAAATGAACATAGTTCCAACTGCTGCAGAACAGTGTGCTCTCTTTCTGTTTGGATGCTTTGCTCTTCAGTGGAGGCTTTGTTGTTCTTGTCTGGAGGCTGCGTCTCTTGGTTCAAGTGGAGGTTGCGTTCTTCTTGGTTCTGGTGGAGTCTGTGTTGTTGGAGGCTGGCTGTGTGTGTGAGTGGAATGAAGGTAGGCTGCGTTGATTTTGTAGTGAATGGAGGGATACCATGTTAAATGACCGTTTCACCACAACAGCTTAAGCTGTTGTGTGAGGCAACTTAATTGGTTTTATATATTCACTAACACACCCCCTTAAGTGAAAGCCCTTTAGGCTTGAAACTTGCACAGACTAGCTCTACCTTGTGTTGAATAATAGGTGGGTGATAAGATTTGAACTCACGACTACTTGGTCACAAAGGCTCTGATACCATGTTAAATGACCGTTTCACCACAATAGCTTAAGTTGATGTGTAAGGCAACTTAATTGGTTTTATATATTCACTAACAGTGTGTGTGAGTCTCGGTTGGTGAGTGAAGGTTGCGTCTCTATTGATGTGTGGAGGCTGCGTTAGTGGAGGGGTCCAGGCTATGTCTCTTTGTTTCTTTCTTTTTAAAACACGCTAAACCCTCCTCATCTTTTGCTTCTTGGCTGCGCAACATTTTTGTCTTTCTTCAAACTAAGACCGAACCCTCCACTTTTACAATGCAGCGTTACGCAACGTTTTTCTCTTTTCAAATCTCTAAACCTCCTTTTGCTTTTTTACTCAAGCTGCGTTTTTCTTTCTTTTTAAAACAACACCAAGCCTTCTCCCTTTTTTTCTTGGTTGGCTGCGTTGTTTTTCTTTTTTTTTTCAAACAATGCTGAACCCTCCTTTTGTACGTTGTGTTTTCACCTTATGCATAGTCTTCAATTTGCTGTTAGTGTATGATGTTTTGTGCATTCCAAATTTGCTATCTTTTTGCTCTATTTTTCAAAAAAAGCCCTAATACTCAAAGATAATATAAAATAGTAATTTAGCATAATATCTATCCCAAAATACTGCACAATTCACCTATATTAATGCATCGAATAAAAGCCTATCAGTATCTCTATCATTGAGTCGCCATAGAGTTTAGCAATATCCCACGGCCACACCCAACATCGAAAGCCAACTTCACCATTGACCAATCACCGACACACCCCACCATTCTCTGCATCATGTCGTGATGCAATGCCAACGAACTATAAAAGAAGTTCCCGGAGGCGAAAAAAAGGCAAACCCCTGACAGAGTTGTTACGCAACCTGTGAACCTAGTGGCGAAGCGAGCAGCGCCACCTGGGTCGTTTCCAAAGAGAAAAAAGGCCTCCAAAAAGATACATATGGGTTCGAAGTAGAAAAGAATCGTGAAAGAAAGAACAGAGAAGAAGACGACATGGAACAAGAGGAAGAGAAGTGTTTGCCACTGGTCCATGCCATAGATAGAGTAGATTTAGGTCTAATCTCTGGTTGTGGTGGGAGGGTTTTCCATTTCTAAGATTGAAATGGTGGAGGTGAGGCTTCACCGTGAGTGACTTGGAGCAGAGGATGAGAGATAAGTGTTTTAAGCTTTATGGCTTTTTATTTTAAGCGTCATTCTCGTTTTCATTCCGTCTTAAAATTATTTGATATATTTTGCGACGATTCTTTAAATCGTTGCCGAAGATCATATTAGGCAACGATTTTAAAAAAATCATCGCCAAATGGTCAATCAAGGTCATCTTTTCGCAACAAATCAGGACACTTTTGCTACGATTTTTTAAAATTGTCACTAAAAAGTCCACATTTTGTGACGTTTTTTTCAAAACGTCGGTAAAGGGTCTACATTTTGTGATGTTTTTCAAAAACGTCACATTGAAAAACATCACAAAATATGAACCCTCCAAATAGTCCTCATTTGGTGACGATTATGAAAATCGTCACAAAAGCTTACTCTTTTGCGACGATTTTTAAAAGTGTCGTCAAAGACTTACTTTTAACTACAATTTTTAAAGCGTAGCAAAAAAATATGTCGCTAAATATCTTCCTTGTTGTAGTGATAAGAACTCGAGGTTATGTTCAACATACCGTCGATGTTTTGAAGCTTTATTATTTAAACCCTTATTTTAAATACTCAATTATCTAGTTTTTCACAAGTTACTCTCCCCTTTATTTTTCAATTGAATTCCAACCTAGCTATTTTTTGTTCTTTAAGCTTTGTAATTCAAAAGTTTAAAACGTGTAAAATTTAATCAATTCTCTAGATTATTTCCAATTGTTGATTCAATTCCAAACAAATATTTTTCAATTTTGTTACCTTTTCAGTTGAATTAAATATGGTTAATTATAAAAAGTGAATAAAATAGCCAAAATTTTAATTCTTCGCAAAAATAGCTGGAAGTTAGAGTCTTTGTTAACGGATCTAAAGTAGCAAGCCATGTCAGCTATAATAATTATTAATAACTCAAGCTTCTTTTTAATGGCTGGAGTAAGTCAATTTACACAAGATATAATTAAATTAAATTAATTATTAATAAAAGAAAAAAGAAATCTTATCCTAACTCAAGCTTCTTTTTATCCATCTTTCTCTCATCTGCTTATAATTATTGTCTCTGTGCACCATCTGCCTACATTCATTATCTCTTCCTTCAATCTTAGTTCTTAAAAATGCAAAGAATGGTCTAGCTTTTCAATGTCTCCTTCTTAAGAAATCTTTCTACTTTATAGGGTAAATTTTTAGAGATATTGACTATGAATTTATATTTTTCTTAAAAGGTGGATTCAATATTTTTGCTTATGGTTAATTGGTTGTTGGAAGTTTTTCTTGTTGGAGTGCTTGACTAGTTAAGGAACTGACGTTCCTTTTTAGCTGGAAAATGCATGTACCTAAGTTTGTTCTCTGAAAGAAAGAAATAACAAAACTTTTTAGTTGCTAAGCAGAGGTAAATATCAAAGCTAATTGGTGGGGTGCATGGAACCTAATTTCTGCCACTAAGTTTCCTCTATAAGCAACTACAAATACGTTATCTCTTCTAACTAATTAGTTAGGATATCCAACTCTAGTTTGATATCTAGATTTTTCTTGTAAGCTTAAGTGGTGTGCTTATGGAATGTATAATCTTTTTTTTTTACTATTTTAGGTTGTTGATAGAATTTTTTTTTTTGGTAAGTAAAAAAATTTATAAATAAATATAAGGTATATACAGTCGAGAGATTGTCAATCTCTTATCTATACCAAAAGGACCTAACATGTGAGCATGAGGGACTCTATAATTGTTCCCCATGACTATACAATCATAACAGCAACCTAAACCATATCTACCAACAAGACGATCATAACAAGAATCACCTTACCAATAATACAAATATTTCTTACAGCAGTTCTTGCAGCATAAAACTACTCAAGATTACCTACTATCCCAAAATTAGAGAAACTCCACATCAGGTTTGAATTCTTCTCATTTCCAAACCAGAATATTATCTTGTTTGACAATGAGTATATTTAATGTAAAACTAGATTGATTTTATCTGAAAATTTGGGTTGAAATTTATACTAAAAAGAAATCTATATTGCCCTTTATTTTATAATATAGGATTACATTTAGATCTGTTAACAGAAACTCTAATATCGGGCTATTTTTGTGAAAAATTGAAAGTTAAGATCTTTTATTGTCACTTTTTAAAATTCAGGTTATAATTTTTTTTTATATTTAATAGTTTTGAATCCTTTTATGTTGATTTAACAAATCAAGAGAGATGGATCAAGCATATAAACAATAGTACCTTCACCGGACCCATACTCTTAGGTATTTCTTCTATTCGTTGTATCAACTTTATCAATGTGTTTTACATGACATTATATAGTGTTTATGTTTGTTATTCTAGTATTACTAATTAAATTCTGTAGTTAAGATGTAAGGACACACTTCAAACATCTCAATGCTAGCTTTGTCAAATTCTCGTAACACGTACATATGCAATGCTCTATCAATGCTTTGTCAAATTCTCATGACAACCCTATTTCTAAAAAAAGAACACAATTCTACGACATATTTGATATTTATCTGCACTAATACCAATAATACATCATGTAACAAGTAATTAATACTCTAGTTAAGTCAAAAGTACTTCTAACACTTTCTCACTAACCATCGAGGATTTCTAGTAAGTCAACTTCTAAACTTTGAAATGTTAATTTCTAACGCTTTAATTTTTTTCAAGATTAGTAAATCACTCTCTTTTGATGAATATTTGACTCAAAACACTTGTAAAAGTTTCTTAAATTTGTATGAAGATCAATGAATTTTTCTTTAAAATTTAAAACAAAATTTCTTGATAAAAAATATAATTAGTATGATACCATATTGAAATAATTAATAAAAATAACGAGAAACACGATAAAAAATGAAAGAGAAAGATTAGAGTTATCTGATTTAATCTTAAAGATATATTTATTTGTATTCAATATAACATTAAAAGTCCTTATTTATAAATAAAGTCCTGTACTAAATTAAAAATTATGGATACACAAATCAAATCAAAGTAATATAGATTTATGATTTAAATAAATCACAACTAACTAGGAAAAAAATTAATATTACGATAATTATATTAGAAGACATTTTTGACATCTTATAATTTCATATGTATATTTTCCTATAGTTGGATTATTTTTAGGTTTCTATTTATAGTTGAAGATAATGAATATTTGTAATTTTAATTCAAAATAAACTTAAATTGTACACATGTCATTTTAGTTATATATTGCTTATGAATATTGATTGCACGCACTTTCTCCTTTTGTGCGTTTTCACGTTTCTTCCGTTGCATTTAGTCAAAAACGGAAGTCTAATGCCGTGCAAATGACGAGTGCATAAATTAAAGCACCGAGTAGTCAACGATTATAATAAAGAACAAAAGGTAGATACATTTATTCCGGAAATTTAAGAGGAGCAACATAGAGATATTGGTTGATTAGCCTAATGATGTGGTGGACACCAACTAGCTATAGCTAGCCAATCTACCGGATGTAATTACGTCACGAGTGACCTCATTAAGGCATACCAAAGCAAAGAGTCGAATGACTTTTCTTATTTATTTATTTATTTATATTATGTATCTCAATTTAGTCGGACTAATCCTAAGTTCTAAGGTCCCATCTCAAGAGTCTTAGAAAAAGTAAATTTGAATCTCTCGCATTCTTACATAACCTACATTTGTGCGCACAATTTGATACACTATGAAATAATAGCATACTTTGATAGTGTGAAGAAAAAGCCGGATGGTTGAGCACAAAATCAATTTGTTTAAGGTTTCCTAGTGCTTTCAGATAAGCTTTATCTTGTCTTTATGGAAAACTACAAAATCTATCATTAGAAAGTGCCGTAACCTAAAAGTAAAAGGATTTAAATCTATGTTATCCCTCACCGGCGCCAATAGCTACAAAATATATGTGCATGTGTACTCTTTTTCCATTTGTCCTTTTTTACTTAGCTCTTTCATCTCATGTCCATTTTACTATTTCTTGAAGTGGAATGCCGAGAAAAGCAAGCACAACATCATGATTAAATTTTATTTATTATATTTTGTTAGGATATATGTTATATATCTAAATAATTAGTTTTGACATTTTTTATTAATTGAACATATAAAATATTAATTAT
Organism: Erythroxylum roigii; assembly: GCA_027576455.1. NCBI lineage: Eukaryota > Viridiplantae > Streptophyta > Magnoliopsida > Malpighiales > Erythroxylaceae > Erythroxylum > Erythroxylum roigii. The sequence goes on along the minus strand of JANZXV010000212.1, from coordinate 39,194,128 downwards.
AATGAGATTCAAAAAGATGTGGAAGAATCTTGTACAAAATAGAAGTCTACTCCCTAACAAATTTGAGGTATATCACGTTGGTGACATATGTATTGCTGGATTTATTGTAGATAGGAGATAAGAGAATTTGTTTACGTGTTTGTCAAGGGTTCTTGCCGGTGAATATCATTTATGATTCTATCCATAGAAGATGTGCATCTTGCGTGAGTTTCTTGCACTCAACAGTTGAGTGGGCATTAATTACATATGACAAAAATGATTTAAGGGATATAAGATAAAGAGAAATTGGTTGGCAAACACGCTAGGGATTTATGTGTTCTTGGGTTGAATGGATTGCTTGTCGTAGCCCATTATCGACATGAACAAGACAACGGTGTTCTTGTCAATTGTTGCGACATGTTAAGATATATAAAGTTATTTTTCATAGGTGTAACCAGGGGTTTTTGTATGTGCAGATAATGTTGAAATGCAGAAAATTATGAGACTGTGGTAGATTAGATATGCGTGATTTCTTGGCTGCATCATTTTTAATTGGCCATGTGTGATTTCTTTGTTGAATTGTTTTTGGTTGGATGTACGCAACTTCTTGGCTGAATCGTGTTGATTGGCTGCATATGGTGTGTGTGTACAACTCCATCTTGGGCAGCAACAATTATTAATTGATTTCCTTATGGGATGCGTATACTTTGGTTGGTAAATGTGTTATCGATGCAGCTGTGCCTTCGTATTGATGTTTATGTGATTAGCCTATTCTTGTTGCAACGACTTCCAGATTTATTTCAATGGAGCTGAACCTTTCGGAAAGTTATTCTTCTCTTTTATCTCAAGTGTATTATTGTTTTGTTCTTAGTTGATTGATTACTTGAGTTATTTGTTTATTATTTTTTTGTTAAAAGATTTATTGAGAAAATCCTCTATTGAGGTTAGCACGAGTCAGTCATGTTATTGAGTGTGAAATTCTTTCACGGGAAGTAATATTGAGAGATAGTGTCAATAGTTAAGTGGTGTCGACTCAGTAAAGCCTTGGGTCAGTGACGGAACCAGGAATTTAAGATATGAAGGTCCAAATATTTAATTTTTTTAAATTTTGGGGGGCTCAGTGCACCACTGGCCCAAATAACTCCGTCTTTGTATGTGTGTGCGTGTATGTGTGTGTGTGTGTATTAAAAATAAAAATTATTTAATTTTTTTAAATCTTGGGAGGCAGTGGTGCCTCCGTCCTTGCCTTGGGTAAATCTATTGCACTTCAGTGAAAGCAATTAAACTAGATGAGGGCCCCGCAGATGTACACAAGGTGTGCCGAACTGCTTTACTAAATTTTTGATTTTTTTATTATTTCATTTTTAATTGCTTTTATTTTCGTTTGTTCTAGAGACGTCCATGATAAAATTGGAAAGTTTGCGAAACTACTACCATCTACAGTTTTTCAATATTTATTTTTTTCAATTTGAAGTTGAATAATTAAAAATTTTCAAACATTTACACTATAGAAATAGATTAATGAAATACTTTTCCTTTTATCATAAAAAATATATTGTGTCATGAACTAAAAAGATGGAATATTATGCGATTTTTTAAAAGTACAACTGCACCATGAAAAGTTTAGTACTCAGAAAATAAGAGAAGTCATGAAAAGTGTGGCCGAAAAATGTTAAATTTCATTGGTTCGCAAGCAATAGAATACTGAAATGCATGGGATGATGAGACTGGACCACTCTTCCACCGCTAGTGCAGTCGACCACATCTCAACTCAGTCTATTCATCATGTTATATGCCTTGACTTCCCACCGTCAGCTTACTAATCTATACTTAGTGCTTTAGAAAAATATTTATTCTCAATGGCCAAAAAGAAAAGTCAATGCCCGATTAACGTTAATGCGTCGAACAGCAAAAACGCCATTTGGTTATTAGTCAATCGAGTTATTGTTGTCCTTATAAAAACAAGTGTAAAAGAAACCGACAACTTTGCCATTACTTGATTTTTTTTAAATATATTTTTTAAATTTTTAGAAAAAATCTTATTTTTTACTAGATGAAAATCCGTAATATCTTCGTTAATTTTTATGACATTTGAAACATCACATAAAAACATGAAGTGTTATACATTTAATATAATACGTTATTTTTAAATATTAAAATATAAAAAATAAGAACCGATCAAATTACTTAAAATTTTTGTATCTTTTACGTAAAAATTTAAATAATACATAATTATGATATTACTTTAATTTAATATAAAAATAAATAACTTGCACCTTATGTGTTAGAAATTAACATATCGAAACATAGCCACAAAGATTATGTTAAACACAAGATCGATTTTATATGCATAGAAAACGAAAAACACATACTTGATTGATCGTTGTAGTTCCACCGATTAAAGCACTTTCTAAATCCAGTTTTTCCGCAACAAAAATCTTTCCCGCATGAAACCAATACACTCAAAGATGTATCGTTCTGTTTCAAACGTTGCCTTCATATATTTTTGTGTATAACTACATTTAGTAGTTGTACGATGACTATTATACCTATCATGGGTGTATATAAGTCATCATTATGCTTGGGCTGCAGAACAAGCATTTAACATATCTAAAACTTATTTTGATTAGTTGATCACTTGAGAGCTCAATAATGAGAACTACAAGACAAATACAGTGATTGATCATCTTCGTTAAAGACAAAGCCTTAAGTTGGACGATTTGCGGAATTGAAAGAGAAGAGAATGACACCATTGTCATGGTACATATAATGTTTGTTAAATCCTAGTGATTAAGTGCCTTTGACGCAATGAAATGGATTGATCAACAAGCCACTAGTCAACTGCACACGCTGATAATTATAAATCAAGTACTTTTAAATCAAATCATTCGTCAATATCTTGTGTGATTATTTTATGCCAATTTCACTTTCACAAGGGAGAGAAGAATCAGAGACGACAAGGATAAATTTATAGCAGCCACCCATATTGGATTGAGCTAGCTTGGGTCGGCATCAACTCACGTTTGTTTATTCGGTCTCAACCTCAAAATAAACTTAGAATATTGAATCGTGTGCTTGCCCCAATCCTTTTACTGCGGACTACAGTCAAGACGCATAGGAATTAGGTCGACAACGTCTGGACAAACTGATGCTCTGACGGGGCAAAGTGCGAGGGAGTAGAGTAGAGCAACGAACGAAATGTCGAAATTTGAAGTCTTATACATAGTCTCATTAATTACTAGCGAAATCAGGTATGATTAATACAGGAAAGGATAAACCAATTTTCAGGAAATCAGGTATGATTAATTTGCAACAGTTCACGTCTATGAGAGCTCGGAATCCTTTAAAAATTATAAATATAAGTGAATATAATAAAACATACTGGAATACTAATATTTATTAATGTATAATTAATTAATAATAATTCTAATGATTCAATCTAAAATTAGATAATAATTATCTTTAATAATTCTTATGTTCCTGTGTATACACTTTTTTAAAATGATTATGTTTTCATATGGATATGAACAATCAAAAGCGATAAGATGAGATCATTGAATGAAACTTGAATTTCAAGATTTGTCCTTAGTTGGACAAAGAAAACCATAGTACTTTTGAAATGCTCACCCACAACCAATTGTTTTGGACCCGTGAGGTAAATCAACTAAAATCCAAGTATTATTAGATAATATTGAGTCCATTTTATTATTTACCGCTTCTCTTCAAAATGTCATATCCCTTGATTTCATTGATTCACTAAAGGTTTTAGGATCTTTCTATATATTTAATAAAACTGAAGTTTTATTTAATAGAGTATCCCTAATGAATTTAACTAAGCAAACAATATCTTGTGAAGAAATAAAATATGAAGGCATATATTTTTCCTTCCTTTGACGTTGACTCCTCCTAGGTTCACTCGGAGGGTCTACAGTTGGCCTTTTTAAAGCACTTGAGAGTTCAACAATTGGCGAAGGGGTAGGTCAATTTGATGGATCCTTATTTACCATTTAGTCTTTAAGAAACAAATCCTCAAAGAACTTAACATCCCTCGATTCTACAATTACATTAGAGCTAACTTCTAGTAGCCTATAAGCTTTAGAATTTTGTGCATAGCCCATTAACACACTTTTAAGTGCTCTTGGTCCCAACTTTGTTCTTTTGTTGTCAGGGACTCTATAGTGCTACACAACCCCAAACTTTCAAATATGACAAGTTTGGCTTTCTTCCTTTCCATACTTCATATGGAGACACTTTAGTCTTTAAGAATGGAATTCGATTATGCAAATGACAAACAGTCAACAAAGCCTCACCCCACAAGTTTTTTTGCAAACCCAAACTCAACAGCATAGAATTAACTATGTCTTGCAGAGTTCTATTTTTCCTTTCAGCCAAACTATTTTGCTGGGGAGTATAATGTGCACTAGTTTGGTGTATAATACTATTTTGTTCACAAAATTTTGAGAATTCATTAGAGAAGTATTCTCTTCCTTTATCACTTCTTAAAATTTTAATCTTTTTACTTAATTGATTTTCAGTAAGAGACTTATATGTCTTAAACATATTAAATGCTTCATCCATGGTTTTCATCAAATAAACATGCATAAATCTAAAGCAATCATCAATGAAAGTAATAAAGTATTTGCTAGCACCTCTTGTTAAAAAACCATTAAATTCACATATATCTGAATGCACTAAATCAAGCAATTTTATATGTCTTTCAACTTTTAAAAAAGGAAGTTTGGTTATCTTTGCTTATATACATGTTTCACATTTCTTATTCACTTGGCCATTATAAGAGATTAGTCCATTTTTAGACATATAATGAATCACTTTATGACTAATATGTCCTAATCTACTACGTCATAAAGAATAAAAAGCATTAACCTAATAAAGAGAAACATCATTCACTTTATTAAGACTAAGCTTAAACATGCCATTACAAGAATATCCTTTTCCTACAAAAATACCATTCTTAGATAAGATTACACTGTTTGACTCAAGCACAGCCTTCAAGCCCTTCTTGATCAGGATATCCGCAGAAACAAGGTTCTTGATCACATCCAGAACATGAAGAACACTAGTGAGCACCAACTTTTTGCTAGAAGTGAATAGCAAATGCACATCCCTTTCCATTTGCATTGGCTTTCACACCATTGGCCATGACCCCTTCATGTCCTTCAAGAACTTCATAGTTTTTGAATTGGTCCTTGTTATTACATACATGAATTACTGCACCTGAATCATACCACCAATCTTTAGAAGGAATTGATGTTGCCATATGAAGTTCCGTCATAGTACCAAGAGTCAAGGTTGTCATAATTTTTGCACATTCATCAACAAGGTTAGCACTAGGAACATTATTTCCTTTTTGCTTCTTGTCGGATCTGCATTCGGCCTTGTAGTGTCCTTTCTTTCCACAATTGTAGCAAACCCAATTCTTTTTCTTGTCTTTAGCATTAGCATTTTCAGGTTTCTTCCTTTTAGAATTGTTGGATTTCTTCTCACCCACAAACCTTTGGATCTCCTTCCACTTCTTTTCTTTGAAGAATTCTTACACCTTCTTTAATTCAAAGATGCTTCAAAAAACTACCAATAGTTAAAATTTCAGAGTGTGCAATAACATCTTTTGATAATCATTCCAAGAAGAAGGCAACTTAGCAATAATTGCCTCTACTTGGAATGATTATGAAATTTCAACACTCAAGTCTCTAAGTTTTGAAACAATCACTTGTAAATTGTAGATTTAATCCATAAGAGAGGAATCATCAATAAATTTAAACTCAGAATATCTTTTAATAAGAAACTAATCTGCTCTTTGCTTTTGAGATGCATATTCACGTTCAAGCGAAGCCCAAATCTCCTTTGGACTCTTCACTGATGTAAAGAGATCATAAGGTTGTCTGAGAGGGTGTTGAGAATGTGAACCTTATAAAGCAATTCATCTTCTTGGCATTTGTCTCGTTCATCCCTCCTTGTGTCAACTTCAGCCTCCTTTGGAAGAGGAACAGTAGGAAGAGTGGGATCAAGTACATATGCAATTTTAAAAGCTACGAGGAAGAACATCATCTTGTCCTTCCATTGATTGAAGTTGGTGCCAGTTCCATCAAGGCGATCTAACTTCACAAAGTCTTAGTTCATCACTTTGAGAGAGGATTCTTGAGTGGACTTCGTGATAGCAACAAATAACACTTTAAGATTGTAATAGAATGGGGTTGGGAGTCTACAAAACAAAGGATGAACAATGAATTAAATGATGTTGCAGAGAATTGAGAGAACTTGAGATCAAAACACAAAGTTTAAAGTGTTTTAGGCATGTTGGACACTTTCCTTAAAGTGTTATTTGCCCCCACTATACTTACAAACTCGGTTAAAGACAAATTACTTATAGGATACAAAGAACACATGAACATTCAAGTTGCAAGAGTATGAATGTTCTTCAAGAATTATGAATGCAGAGATTGCGTTGGTAGAATTGTTCAAAACTTTTTAATCTTGACTAAAACTCATGTATATATAGAGTTTTTAGAACAATCTGTCTGTTCATGACAAATCACAACTCTTAAAAAGGAAGCAGCTTTTCAGAATAGTCACGTCTGTTCACGACAAGTCACAACTCTTGGAAAGGAAGCAATTCTTTAGAACAGTCACATCTGTTCATTATAAGTTACAGCTGTTGGGAAGGAAGCAACTTTTCATTTCCAAGGTTGACTTTAACTACTTATATCACAAACTAATTTCCAGCATATAGAAGGCGGAAGTACTAGTTAGAACAATTGATGGATACTCGAGTTGCTAAAAATAGAAAACTCTAGGATCTTGACTCCATTTTAACTTCAGATGCAAAGCTTAGAGTGAGATCTAAATGGAAACAACTTAAACTAGGATTGAATTCAACAATGACAGCTCCGAGAAGATCATTTCATAGAAAGCAGAGTTCACTTGGAGAAGAAAATTTAAAGTTGCTTTATAAAGAATTATAAAGAATTTGTTTTAGCTGACCAAATTATAGTTTTCTAAGGAAATTTATTAAACCATACAGCCAGCATAAACCCATCAAGTTTTGTTTGTTGGAATCCAAGAGTTAAATGACCAACTGAATACACTCAACTGGAGTCATCGTTTGAAGATCAGTGAAAGACCAAGAATTTATGAAAAAGGGGAAAGAGAAAAGTAGAGTAAATAATCACTAACCTTAGTTTCTGAAATTATTTAGATATGTTAGAGCTGAAAGAATGTTAAATTGAAACTGAAGGACATCAAAACTTAGAATAATGGCAAAACGATCAACAAACGAAAAATCTGCAAATAATGTTATAACTAATAAACAAAATTAGGGTAGGATAGATGCTTGGATTTGGTGCCTTCGTCGCTAAAATGCCTTGGAGAAGGTAAGACTCATATAACATCATGGAAGAAAATAGAAGACAAAAATGGAAGGAACTGTATTTCTACCAATTCAACTTTTATGAATAATAGTCATCATTCAGCAGGAGACTAACACATTCAAAGTAAAACGAAAATTAACACACATCTTATGTAGCCAACTAGAACAAGGTGTTAGTGAGAGACCCAAAAGTAACACAAACATATGTGTATATATAATTCAAACGTAGATTTGAAAACTCTGATCGTTTCCCAAAAACATAAACAACTAAATAAATACCTGATGTTCGCAATTTTGCAGCAACCATATCATAGTTGTGCAGAAAGGGAAAAGATGGATTTCGCTGACGGGCCAATCATCCGTTAGGCTTTACGGGCCTGTATTTGTAGACCTGTTTGTCCCAACAGAAAAGCTTATCAGGGAATGCATTGCAACATTACATATGCTGCCACTCCCTCCACCAATTCGTTTTTCATTAAATGCTACTCGTTGCTTAATTTTGTGATATGTGAAAAAAATGGTTAAACATAAATTTAAGAACCTAGTAGCAAAACGAGTTAAATGTAATATAAAATAAGATAATTTAACAAGTGCCCTTCTCTTCCTCTGGTTAATATAATTCTTACAATTTAATCGAAAGCAATGTCTCATCAGAGTGATAAGTAATTAATATAATTCTTCAAATATTTAATTTTAATCATTTCACTTAATTGGTATAATTTAATTTCATTGAAACTAGTGTACACAGGGAAGACCAAATAGATTAGCATAAAGTTACAGACAGCGCTTCTTTAGAGGCAAAAAAGTAATCCAAGATTTTAGCTATCTATTGAAAGCCAGATTACATTCTCCAACATCATGCTAACTGAAGACAATATGTAATTGAATTAAAGTAAAAACTAGATTATCATCAAGTTTCAATTTTAATATTTGGGTCAAACTTTTCTCAAATTATTTGAAATTTGAAGTTCGAATATAAATTATTAATTTTAATTTTATAATAAATTTAATTTAAAAAATAAAATAAGAGTTAAACATCATCTTTATTTTAAACTTAAATAGGATGGATTTTATGTATGTGGTGCAAAATGAAAAGCCAATAGAGCATTTTGGTGACTTACTTTGATTCAATTTCAGATATTCGCATTTCATGATCCTAATGCAAATTTCTTCCTCCTATAGGGGCACAACACGATAATGAATCAAAGCCATATTTAATTTGTTCATGTCACCATCAACATATCGATAAAGATAAAAGCCAAATTCATGAAAACATCCTCAGCCGGATGCTACAATGAAGCTACAATTCTTATTAAGAACATACAGTGATCACAATTATGAAATATAAACCTGCAATATATCATCAAAAATAAGAAGGAAAGGCCTAAAGCTAATTCCAAGGAGAACGAAGTTTCATAGAATCTTTCTATCTAAGTATAGGTGGTCCGCATCTTCACAGACATGTTTACTTCACAAATCGTTACGCCTTTCGTAAAGGTCGGAACTTTGTGTAAGTTATTAAAAATTAAGAACTTTACAACAATATTCACATACTCTCTAAATTCTTCTTTGCATGATCAATTTAACCTATGGGAACTTAAAAATGTTTTAAATAGTAACCTATCACTATCTCAGATGCTACATTAATCTTAAACTAGTCATCCTGTCATGCCACATATTAAATCATATACCACCAAGCTATTTTTAAAATGCTAAAAAACTAAAAAAAATTATTTATCATAATGTCATTTTAAGAAGCATAATGCTAAGTTGTTGAGAGTTGTTATTTTGTTATATAGATATTTGTGCATAGTTAGTTTGTAATTAGTTAGCTCCATATACTTAGCATACGGATTAGTTACATAGACTGTGTATATATCTCTCCTCTCATTCAAGTGTACAGTAACAATCGAGAATAAATTTCTCTCTTTATTCAACTTTCCTTTCTGCTCTTCTTCTATTTTACATGGTATCAGAGATTCAATCGGCGTTTTGTTCCGATTTCATCCGATCCTTCTTTTTCCTCCTTTAATTGATTTCTTCTCAACTTCTTTCATTCATTTTCCTTCATCTTTCCGATTCCTAATCTTTAATTGTTTTTTCCCCTTTTCTATTTTTTCAAATCCCTAACTCTTCGTCCATGGATTTCCAATCATCCGATTCTTCTTCTTCCATCACTATTGGCTTTCATCATCCTCTCTATCTTCACCCATCTGATATGCCAGGCCTGATACTGGTTTCTCATCAGCTTTCCGGCACCGACAACTATTGTGTCTGGAGCCGCTCGATGCGAATCGCTCTTCTTGCTAAAAACAAGATTGGGTTCATTGATGGTACTTGTTCCAAAGATAGTCTTGATCCTGAACTTCATGCTCAATGGGATCGCTGCAACGCTCTTATTCTTTCCTGGATTCTCAACACTGTTTCCAAGGAACTCTCTGCTGGTATTGTTTTTGCCTCCAGTGCCGCTCTTGTTTGGCAGGATCTCCAAGAACGATATGATAAGGTTGATGGCTCACGGATCTATTATCTTCATCGTGCAATTTCATCTCACACTCAAGGTACCTCCTCTGTAGCCTCGTATTACACCAAACTCCGTTTGCTCTGGGATGAATATGATGTTCTTGTTCCTACTTCTACTTGTGCTTGTGATCTTCCTCAAAAAAATGCTCAGCATCTGCAGCAACGCCTCTTTCAATTTCTCATGGGTCTCAATGAAACATATGCCAATGTTCGTAGTCAGGTGCTTTTGATGCAGCCTTTACCATCTGCTAATCAGGCCTATTCCATGGTGATTCGTGATGAGACTCAACGTGAGATCGCTTCTCCTATCATTCCTGAACCCACTGCTTTACTCACTCAAAAATCTTCAACCTCTAAGAAGCGTTTCTCTGGCACATGTGATCATTGCAATGTCAAGGGCCATAAGCGAGAAAATTGTTACAGACTTATTGGTTTCCCTTCTGACTTCAAATTCACAAAGAAGATGCCTCCATCTGCCAACCATGTGGTCACTGCTGATGAGCCCTCCGAGTCTGATGAAGCTCCCTCTCTGCAGGCTCCTATGTTTACACCTGAGCAATACCAACAGATCTTGAATCTTCTCACCAAGGAGCCACCGGTTACAGCTGTTGCTCACATGGCAGGTACCTCCCTTGTTTCAGGTCCAAGACATTGGATTCTTGATACTGGGGCTTCTAACCATATGACTTTTGCTTTTGATTGTCTGAATTCACCTGTTGCATGTGGTGCCAATTCTTATGTTAAATTGCCTACTGGTAAAACTGCCACTGTTACACATATTGGTACTCATTTTTTATCCCCTGAGCATAAATTAACTGATGTCATGTATATACCTTCTTTCAATTTCAACCTCATTTCAATTTCTAAACTCACCAAAGACCTTAATTGCTTTGTGTCCTTTTATCCTACATTCTGTGTTCTGCAGGACCTTTGCAGTGGAAGGATGATGGGGATTGGTAAAGAACAGGATGGCCTCTATTTGCTTCTTCCACAGCTAGTTCAAAAACCACTTAAATCCTTTGTAAACCTTTCCAATGTTTCACAATCATCAATTACCTCTTTGTCTGTTTCTAAGCATGTTAATTACAGCTTGTGGCATGCTAGACTTGGTCATACCTCTATATCAAAGATGAATAAAATACCTTTTTTACACTCTGTCTCTAGTAATACTCATGATCTTTCTATCTGTACTGTTTGTCCATTGGCAAAGCAATCTAGACTACCATTTCCAATCAGTGAAACTAGAGAAGATATTCCTTTTTCATTACTACACATTGATCTTTGGGGACCTTATAGAATTTCCACTCACAGTGGACATAGATATTTCTTAACCATTGTGGATGATAAAACTAGAATGACCTGGATTTACCTTCTCCGATTAAAGAGTGATGCATTTCTTGTCTTAAAACAGTTTATCACTGTTGTTCAAACTCAATTTTCTGCTGTTGTTAAGATCATTCGAAGTGACAATGGGAGTGAATTCTTTACAAAAGAGGGGACTCCTTTTTTCTTGTCTCTTGGCATCATTCATCAATCTTCATGTGTTCACACCCCTCAACAAAATGGTGTGGCAGAACGCAAGCATAGGCATCTTCTAGATATTGCTCGAGCCTTGAAATTTCATTCTCACTTACCCGTTAAATTCTGGGGAGAGTGTGTACTCACTGCATGTTATCTAATTAACAGATTACCTTCCTCTGTTTTGGGGTGGAAAACACCTTATGAATTACTTTACAACAAACCACCATCTTTGTCTCATCTCAAAGTTTTTGGATGCCTTTGCTTTGCTACTGTTACTAATTATCATGATAAATTCTCACAAAAAGCCATACCATCTATCTTTATGGGGTACTCTCAGGTTCAAAAAGGGTACATTCTCTTTAATCCTATTTCACGGAAATTTTTTGTCAGTAGAGATGTTACTTTCCATGAAACTGTTTTTCCTTTCAAAACACCTCCACAAGACCAGCCTATGTTTCCTCTAAATGCAACTGCATTTGGTCCTCTTGATGATTCAAATTTTCTCAACCTTCCTCTATCACCTTCCACATCTTCACCTAATTTCAGTCCTCAAACATCACCCTCAGCCTCACCTGGTGCCTCTATATCTTCTCATCATCCATCACTTGGTGCCTCACCTTCCCAACACTCACCATCACCACAACCATTAAGAAGAAGCACCAGAATCCACAAACCACCAGCCTGGATGACAGACTACATTTGCAGCAATCAATCCTCTCCATCTTCTTCCCCTGCAACTCAAGGTCAGTATTCTCTTTCAAACTTCATTTCATATACACATTTACCTCAACATACTCAATGTTTTGCTGCATCCCTCTCCCATATACCTGAACCTCAAACTTATCAAGAGGCAATTAAACATGATTGTTGGAAAGCTGCAATGCAACAGGAAATTCAGGCGTTGGAGGCAAATGGCACATGGCAAATTGTCTCCTTGCCCCAAGGAAAGACTCCCATTGGCTGCAAATGGGTATTTCGAGTGAAATATCACTCAGATGGCACAGTTGAACGCTACAAAGCACGATTGGTTGCCAAAGGTTATAGCCAGAAGGAAGGCATTGATTTTCAAGATACTTTTTCACCAGTTGCTAAACAAGTCACTGTCAGAGTAGTTATTGCTCTTGCTGCCCTTCATAACTGGCCTCTCATTCAACTAGATGTCTATAATGCTTTCCTTCAGGGTGATCTTCATGAAGAAGTCTATATGACTCTCCCTCAGGGATTTGACATTCAAGGGGGGAATCAAGTGTGTAAACTGCTCAAATCCCTTTATGGCTTAAAACAAGCCTCTCGGCAATGGAACCTGAAACTCAATGAGGCTCTTCTCAACGCTGGTTACTTACAAAGCAAGCACGATTACTCAATGTTCACTAAAATTGTAGGTGAAAGAATGGTGATTATGCTTATATATGTTGATGATCTATTGATCACTGGGAATGACAGGGGCCTTATTGAAGATCTTCGACTCATTCTTCACCAGAATTTCAAGATGAAAGATCTGGGCACTCTCAAATATTTTCTTGGTATTGAAATTGCAAGATCCTCACAAGGTATTGTAATGACTCAAAGGAAATATGCTTTACAACTAATAGAAGATGTTGGGCTGGAAAATTCAAAGCCAGCAAATACTCCTCTTGAGCAAAATTTGAAGATGACTACTGCAGATTATGATGAAGTTCTACAGTTGAAGCATAATGACACTGAACTAAAAGATGCAACTGTGTTTCAAAGATTGTTGGGCAGGCTCTTGTATTTAACAAATACTAGACCTGATATAGCTTTTGCAGTGCAGCACCTTAGTCAATTTATGCAAAAGCCAAAGAAATCACATTTTGAGGCAGCTTTGAGGATAGTGAGATACATTAAGAAGAATCCAGGGCAAGGGATTCTTTTAGCTGCAGAAGGAAAACCAGAAATAACTGCTTTTTGTGACTCAGACTGGGCTTCATGCCCAATGACAAGAAAATCTGTCACAGGGTACTGTATTAAGTTGGGAAATTCATTGATTTCCTGGAAATCAAAAAAGCAGAACACTGTATCCAGATCATCAGCAGAAGCAGAATACAGAAGCATGGCCATTACTGTTGCTGAACTTATGTGGTTAAAGGGTTTATTAGCAGAATTGGGAGAAAAGATAGTAGAACCTATGATTCTGCACTGTGATAGTAAGGCAGCAATTCAAATTGCTTCCAATCCGGTATACCATGAGAGAACAAAGCACATAGAGATAGATTGTCATTTTATCAGAGAAAAGATTCAAAGGGGGCACATTCAGACCAAACACATTTCAACAAATGAACAAATGGCAGATCTGCTCACAAAAGGTTTAAGCATTCCTCAGCACAAATATCTGGTTTCCAAGTTAGGTGTGAAAGATATCTTTCACCCTCCAACTTGAGGGGGCATGTTGAGAGTTGTTATTTTGTTATATAGATATTTGTGCATAGTTAGTTTGTAATTAGTTAGCACCATATATTTAGCATACGGATTAGTTACATAGACTTTGTATATATATCTCCTCTCATTCAAGTGTACAGTAACAATCGAGAAAAAATTCCTCTCTTTATTTAACTTTCCTTTATGCTCTTCTTCTATTTTACACCTTGAATCTTAAGGAACTGACAATATAAAATATAAAATATATTTTCTATAAACAAACTCTTAACATAGTATGAATTAGTAAATAAGTTTAGAGTCATCAACGACAATATATTCAAACAAGAGCCAATCAAAATTTAAAGGGAAACCCAAATTAAAATCAGCAATGATTCATACGAGAGGTAAAAAAAAAAATCATATAACACCAAGTCACCCCTACATGAAATATCAGTAAAAACAATAACACAATAAATCATCTTAAACAACAATTTAAGTAAATATAATTATCATTGTTTTAAACATCGAGTGATAAATCATAAAGAAATTTAAAGTTTAAAAGGTTCAATTAGTATCAGACTGTCATAAAATTAAGTAAAGATTAAAAAAATAAAATATTTTAAAATATGATTGAAAGATGTCCTTACTTATTGAAAAGTTTAAATTTTAATTAAAAAATTATTAGATGAAAATTAATTGATTTATTTTGATTTATAAGAATTTATTAATTAATAAAAATTCACCAATTAATTAATAAATATAACGATTTTCAACAACAAGATTTTTAAAAATAAATCAAATTGAAAAGTTAAATTATAATATTTAATTTAAATATTATAATTAAATAATAATTTTTTCGAGTCATTTGTTAACCTAAATTAAGGCAAGAAATCAAAAGTAATCCAAAATTAGGAATATTTGGATCAATTTGAAACATATCACAACATTTAATACTCCAACATAAATGACATGTAAAGAATATCCACAAAATTGAAAATAACAACAACATTTGGAATTAACTCTTAACATTAGGAATTTGGTTGATGACAAGAGGATGCAAGAATGTCAATTGGTTGGATCGGGACTGGAGGTTAGGGCAACTCATGGCTCAATTTGTGATAGGTCAGCCTATGGTTCGGCTCGGCTCCAAGTCAACCGACCCATAGACAGACTACGGGTGAGCTGAGTCAACTTGACCCATCTTACATGTATATTTTAAAAAATGTCAATGTTATTTTTGAAGTACAGGTGGATCATAAGTCGGGCTGGACTAGCCTGTGCTTGGCCTGACCTCATCTTATGGTTCAATCGAATTGACTACTTTGAACCAGTAGCTCACTCATAACTTGGTTAACTTGACCAAAATTAGATCAAATAAGCCACACCAAAATTGACATCCTACAAGAGTGACGGTGGCATGGATAGCAAGTTAGCAACCCTTCTTATGGTGGTGGCGCGTAGCCTTTCTTTCTTCCAAGCCATAACTTTTAGAATGTTCAAATGAAAAAAGTTGATTCTTTAGAAAGGAAAAAAAGAAGAATATGAGATGGAAACATCAAAAAGCTTGGAGTCACCTTTTAGGCTTAAAATAGAAACTATTTGGTTAAACGCTTCCAATCCAATTATATATTTATTAGTTAATAATAATAAAATTTTTAATTAATTATTATTTAGAAATGCGCTAAAGTAGAAAGAAAAATTAAATATATGATATACAAACTAGTCCTTATAGTTCAAAATAAATCCTAATATTTTGATTTTTTTATTAATTAACATTTAGAATTATCTTTTAAAGCAATTCAATAGCAAACGATTAATCACTTAAGTTGCAATTAATTCTTATGATCATAGTATTAAAAGTTATTCTCTTGTGAGTAATTTCTTATTATATCCATATTTTTGGTGTTAACATATATAATTTCTATTGATATATTAAAATTAAAAATAATTATTAAT
>JANZXV010000212.1:39155737-39168882 GCA_027576455.1 Erythroxylum roigii | reverse complement strand
GTAGCAACTAAATCATTCTTCAACTTTAAATTTTCTACAATCATTTCAGCTTGTAAAACATCTACTACATTCTCTCTTAACTCTGCTATGATGGTGATGATGATCATAATAATAATAAAAAATATAAATAAATAAACAAGAAAGAAGACAAGGTAATAAATAAATCAAACAAGTCAATACGAGAAAATATTTAGGCTAAGTGAGAAAATCCATAGCCTAAATAACTAAAAAACAAGTATCATATATTAAAAGTTTAGGCTAAATATAAGATATAAGATGAAAGAAAAATGTTTAAAAGAATTATGAGAAAGAGAAGGAACTCTCTATGTTAGATCCTCTACTCGTATCCTAGTACACTAAACCTTTTTTATTGAGGGTCATGTCTTCGATAAGTTTCAACAGATTCATATCATTTTTTATCACTTCCTCTCAATTCTTCTTAGATGTCATTGAGTACAATCTTCTCATATTTTCTTAATGGTATGTCAGGGTATCTCCTCTTAATATGTCTAAACCACCCAAGCTTTATCTCTATCAATGTTTTTGTTAATATTAGTTACTTTTACTTCGTCTCTTATCATTATATTTATGACCTTATCCCTTCTAATAAGGTTGCACATCAAACGCCAAAGTTTTCATAATAATATAGAAAAACAATACACCTTTTATACCATATTTATTTTATCACAATTTGTTCCCTCCTCTTACTCTTTTAAACTATCACGTAATAATATTTGTACAGTAGTATAAACTCTAAAGTAACTTTTATTTTAAATACTCAAACCCATATGTAACAATAAAAAAATAAAAGTTTGCTAACTATCATTTCATCATATCAAATTTATAAATAGAAAATATAAAACTAAAAGTTGGTCTTTTATTTTTTTTTAAAAACTTGATATGGATTTAGTTTCAAAGAGTCAATTGAAGTAAGTGAAGGATCTGTTCCGTCCGCCTAAGCCCAAGTACCGACTCTCTTTTTGAAGCATCGTCAGATTTCAATCACTTCTGATTTAAGACTTTCTCATCTGCAGAATAGACAGATTTCACAGTCTATTTATCTAGTTTTTTTTTAATAATAAATTTACATCTCTAAACTAAAATTACATTTTTTAACCTACTGACAAGTTTCCTGTATTTGGATTCTGCCTGCCACTTACGCCATTCATCGAAAACGTAGGCATCTCATTGAAAAGGGTTAATGTAATTTTTATTAAACACTTCTCTAATAAGTAGTAATAACTATATTTTTATATTGTTAGATTCAAATAAGTCTAAGTTGATTAAAATTCAAATGATTCACTGTATAGTTGATTTTTTATACTTTCAATTTAATAATAAATAATAAAATAACAATATAAATCTCTAAAAATTTATTGCATACATATATAATAAGTACACATCTTAATTTAAGGATAATGTCGTTTTCAATTTTTACTTCATAAATTTCATTATTACTTCCAATTAAACGATTTTTCACTTCTCTTTGTCTTTGTTAAGAAAATAACAGTAACTTAAATTGAGTGAGTTTTTTACTTTTTATGAGTATATGTAAAGAAAAAGATAAATAAAAAAATGTCAACGTGTAAAGAATAATTACTCTTCTTCTTTTCTTTTTTTTTGGGTTTAATTTTAAATGAAGCAAGACTGCAAGAGGGATATTAGAGAGAGTGAGAGAATAGGCCTAAGAAGAGAATGGTCGCTTTCAGAAGACGTGATGATGTTGGCATATGAAGGATCTTAATCTATCCATCAGGCATCAAAGCAAAAGCATCCAGATTCCAGAGGCTGCCATTCTATTCTAATCGAGTAGTGAAACGGTAACTACGGTTACAAATTGGAACTTCTGGCCAAGTAGTAAAACACATGTTCAGTGCTCACATAACATGACAGTAAAGATTTGTCTTTGACAAGAGAGAGCGGTTAAAGATAGAAACTTGGGACGCTTTTTGGTTGAAGGCGAAAAGGGTTTTTGTAATTTTCTTTTGTTTTTTGTTTCTTTCGGCCTTTGTATTGTGTGTGATGTGTACAAAGGCAGTGAATCTTTAATTTCCTTCCTAACGAAACACTGGCATCACCATCAAAGCCTCTTCCAATAGGCCCAGGATTGAATCAAAGAAGTGTTCTTCTTCTTCTTCTTCTTCCCTATTGTACCTCCCCTATACTTGCCGTTCTCTAACCCCTCTCTCTCTCTCTCACTGGGGTGCTCGTGAAAGTGATGCAACTTGCAGCAGAATTCCCTAGATCAGCGGTATGTGATAAGTGATAACGTCTGTGTTTTTTGTTGTTGTTGGGTCTTATTCTGAAAGCTTGCATCTCTATTTAATTTGGTGAAAAGTGCCAAGGACGTAAAAGGCCCAATTACCAAACCAACAGTGAAGAGAGAGAGGAAATGGGATAGCATGGCTAGGCAGCAACAGAGCTGCTTTCTGCTTAGGCTTGGTTTTCAGTTTTAGGTGGTGGGTGTCATGGAAGTGGAAATATTGAATGGCAGAGGCTTTTGGGAGAGGCAGCAGTATCAGGTATTATCACAACGGTGGCAAATGTTACACAAGCAACGAGAAGAGATTAGGAAGCAGCAGCATAGTAGCAGTAAAGGAACAACTACCAGCCTCTACTGAATCAAAATTGTCCTCCTTTAAAAGCTGGAACACAAAAGGCATCAAGCCTTGAGTCTGGATCCGCAAAGAAAGGATAATATAGTCCTAAATTCGAGACATGTAGAGCTAGACAGTGACGGAGAACAACATGATCGGCCCAGCCTCTTACCAAAGGAGAATCACTGTCGTCAATACTTCCCAAACATAGAACCCCAACCGAACCAACACCACCAAAACCGTTACTTCTTTCAAGGGTTAGATATACAACAGCAACAATCCTCTCATCATCAACTTCACAGCAAAAGATCCTACCTCACACCTCCTTCTTCTTCAACTTTTCCAGAGCAGAGCATCGAATATGCAAGAAAAATGGGAGACAACCACCTCCAAGCAACAACATCGTCGAGACTTGGGTTAAGGAGCGGAAGGGGAGAGATCGTGGAGGTCCAAGGAGGCCACATTGTGCGCTCCACAGGCAGAAAAGATCGTCATAGCAAGGTCTGCACGGCCAAAGGCCCCAGAGACCGACGAGTACGTCTCTCAGCCCACACCGCCATTCAGTTCTACGACGTCCAGGACCGCCTCGGCTACGACCGACCAAGCAAGGCCGTCGACTGGCTCATCAAGAAAGCCAAGACCGCCATCGACGAGCTCGGCGAGCTACCCACATGGGACCGAACAACCGCTGCCATCAATACCTCTTCCACTAAAACAAGAACCACTCAACAACAACATGAAGAAGAAGAGCGCACAAGCAATGAGAATCAAAGAGAGTATCATTTTTCGATGCAGAATATTGCTAGTCCTGCCACTGTTAGTAACAGGAAACAAACAGCCACTATAAAGCCCCCAAAAACGACACAATCAACAACAGTAGTAGTGTCAAGTGATGTCCCAAACAAGCAGCAACAACAACCCCTGTCGGAAAACAACCCTTCCAGTTTTCTTCCACCATCATTAGACTCCGATTCCATAGCCGATACTATCAAGTCTTTTTTCCCAATGGGTGCGTCGATGGAGACATCAACGTCACCTATACCGTTCCAAAGTTACTCACCAGATTTGCTGTCGAGAACAAGCAGTCAAGCGCAAGATCTACGACTCTCACTCCATTCATTTCAAGAGCCAATTTTATTACCACACCATGGTCATACTCAGAGTGAACATCAAGTGTTCTTCTCAGGAACTGCGGCTCAAAGTGATCTCGGTTTCGACGGCTCTTCCGGCTTGTGGTCGGAGAACCACCAAAGAATGGTGGCTTGGAACGCTGGTGATGCTAATAATGGTGGTATTGGTGGTGGCGGTGGAGGATTCATATTCAACACTCCGCCGTTGCCGCCGCCACTGTTGCAGCCAGTGCTTGGCCAAAACCAGTTATTTACTCAGAGGGGACCCCTTCAGTCCAGTAACACGCCTTCAATTCGTGCTTGGATGGATCCTGCAATCACGGTCGCTTATCACCATCATTCTCATCATGAAATGTTGCAAGTTCATCATCAGCAAGACCAATCAGGGATCTCAGGCATTGGATTCGGATTATCCGGTTTCCGCATTCCAGCACGAATTCAAGGCGAAGAAGAGGAGCACGGCGGTATTCACAACAGACCGTCATCTGCTTCCTCTGATTCTCGCCATTGATTGACCCAAAACCACGAATCTCTCCTCTTACATGTGCTCTTGCTAAAAATCCCGTCTCAACTTAGTCCTTTTTTCACTGTTTCCTATCTCATTATTCATTTTGAGCATGTTTTCTTTGCTACGTTTTTCTTGCAGGACAACATTAAGCTTATGTTGGAGCTGAAAGATGAATAACAGACTAGTTTGGAGGAGATATTTCGTTCACTTTTGGTACAATTCAATGGCAAATTCCGCGTGAGGAGAGAGATCTGAGTTGATATTCTCAGGTTTTTTCGATCCTCGGTTTGTTTAGCTTCTGTCAAATGTATTATTATCATGTCCAAGTAGCTTTATTTGTTTCCATTCCATGTAAGGTTGGGCTTCAGACTCAACTTTGTTATCTTGACTTGCTTTTATGTGCTAGACTTTTGAATGTTGATGTTTTATGTTCATTTCAAGAATTAGTGATAGAAGCTCAAACACTTCATCAATGGAAAATTTCATGTTTTGCTCAATTTCAGCATACCTGATAGTTGTAATGTGGCATGTTTAAAAGGATGTTTTACAAAATGAAGCTCCCCAAGATCGTAAATGTATCGAATCTTGCAGCAGAGTAGTCTATGACAATCCTATGCGTAGTTGCTTTTAGAGCTCGTTTTAATGACCTTTTCTGAAAGATATAAACTTGGAAGATACAGCAGAGAATCGTAAGAGGGGAGTCTTTTCTCTTTAACCTTGTTTAGTGGGGTCAATTCCTTTCATGTAGTAGAAGAAGAAGAAGACAGGAAGAAGCAGGTTTCTTTCCTTGACGGTTCATTTGTAGCTTTACTGTTTTCCTTGCCTCATCAACATCCTTTAATCTGCGAGCATTGAAAGAATAACTAATCTTTTGACATGTCTATCGTTGCTTGGATTTCTGGGAGCGTATACTGATTAGTTACTTTCCATATACCGTCGAAATAGTTTGTTGAAAACAATTGGTGTGACTTCAACTATGTGCAGAATTTTTTTCTAGTTGCAAAACTTGCTTCATGAACTGTTATGTTCTTCTGGTCTCCCTAGTTATATTGCCCTGCCTAGACTTCTCTTCTCAAGTGGTAATAAAGAAAGAACGCTGAAGGCAGAATTCTCTTCTCAAGTTGAATAAGCTTATATATACCTATCTGTCAAAGGGAAGCTACATTAAGCTAATTTGTGGGCTAGATCTTTAGAGTATCACTTGAGGAAAGGACATTTTACCATATAGTATATCAGTCACCATCTCAATCTTGGTTTTTATGGTTTTGTGCTCTTCTTATAGAAAAAGTTCCAGCTAGACAGAAGCAATGTTTTTAAGCACTCGGATATTTTTGTGTAGGGGACCGAAGACAGAAGGGCAAGTGCCACCATTTTTGGTACTATCCATATGGGCATTCCATCATTTGATGTTATGCTCATTTCCCCTGTTCTCCCTTCAAGGTTCCTCCTGTAGATTCTACTCTACTTAACTTTAATAGCCCCACCTGCTATGTTTATCTTAGCTTATCATTTAGAGGGACTACCAAACCTTGATCTCTATATTCCTCCGCAACCTGGGTCTTCTTAATGCGAAAGCAATTTCGAAGAGTTTGAATCTACTATCGTCAACATCAATACAACTTTAAATAACACTTAGCTCTATGGTATATAGGTTCTATAACGGGGTTTGGATTCTTCTGGTCTTGGCTTCAATTGAGATGGTGACTGATATACTCTACGGTAAAATGTCCTTTTCTCATATGATACTCTAAAGGTTAAGAGATCTAGCCCACATAATTAGCTTAATGTAGCTTCCCCTTGACAGATAGGTAGCTAATGCATTGCATGATTCAGCTTAATAGCGTCTGCCTGTCTGGTCTACGTATTCAATTGTTTTTGCACGAGAAGGACATGCCAGTTTGTGGTCCTTAAATTTAGATTTTACAGGAAAAGGTGCTGAACTTCAATGAGAGTAGGAATCTATCATCTTTTCAGTTAGACTACCGTTTGATTAACTAAATTCATATTGTTACATTAAAATTAGAAATCCCACGTTCACAGACAAAAGGTTTCACCCTCCCAATGGTTTGGGGCTCCAAGCCTTTCAACTTTTGAATATTGCAACATTATGCACCTGTTTTCCAGTCGGACAAAAAACGCGAGTACAAAGCTAATCGCCCATTTAACAAGCGTGCTACTTGAATCTCCAGGAGCTTCTTGACATTTAGAATGGGAAGCTTCGTACTACCTCCATTCCCAGTGGAAGCAGGTTTGAATAGGATTGCAATCTTCATCTCCGATCTGCTCATGGCTGAGCAGCTCTCTACCAGCCCGAACCCTAGTCTTCTTTGCTATGACCTTTCTTAATTCTTAATCATCATAACTTGGAAAACAAACATTGAAACATGACAGTATTTCTTGTTATATTCCGTTTACTTAAAACCAGTTCCATTCAAAACGAACATTGAAACATGACAGCATTTCTTGTTGTATTGCATTTACTCAAAACCAGTTCCATTCAAAACGAACATTGAAACATGACAGCATTTCTTGATGTATTGCATTTACTTAAAACCAGTTCCATTCATTTCGGATGAGTGGCCGAACAGCTATGATATGGGCCAGGCTCATTGATTACCAAAGAACACCCTGCAACAATATTTCTCTCAAATCCTCGACTGTTCTGATGGCTATAAGTAGTACCAACTCCTTTTTTCTTGCAGCTTATTAAAGCCTGTAGGTTGATTGTGATTTATCAAGTATGGATTTGATTTTGACAAAACTTTCAAGTAATAAAGTTAATTCAGCTTCAAGCACAAATAAAGTTTTTAAGTGGCCTCCACGCATCAACCTACTAAATCGATGCATAGTCGACATATACTTTTCTGAAACCAATGAAGCTTAACCATAAATAAATAGAGTGAACCAGTTTGGCAGGGAAGGTACCAGTCAATAAATTAGACAGATGAAAGCTATGATGCCAAGCAGGTAAAGATCATTAATACCTCCTGATTTGGGCAGGGGCCCTCACCAGTCAGGTATTGTTCCTGAAGAGGGTGAGGCCCTTTCCAGTTCTCGGGAGTGGCAGGAGTCGAACCCCTAATCTCAGAGTTTTGTTGCGTTGAAATGCACGCCTCATATCATTGAGCTACTGCCACTCCCAAGAACGAGAACAGGGCCTCACTCTACTCAGGGACAATAACTGGCCGGTGAGGGTGCCCAGCCCAAACCACCTCCAATCCATGTAGCCTGGCCTCGAGTTTCAACTAGTTTTCCAGTTTCTTTCGCTTAAATCTTCCTTGTGTGTGACCATATGGTACCGTCGAGCTCTAATCTGATACCGTATATTGCTCCACCAGTACAGTTTCCTTTTGAGTATCATTGCCTTGGATCATCAACAACTTAGTCTCACCGCTCCTTTCATTTGACATTTCTGACTTGCTTGCCAGAAAGTAGTAAAAGCTGACAATTTTTCTGATGTGTGAGTGTGATCATTCCGTCTTCCAAGTTCATTTTGCGTTCTTTTGATGCATGTGAGCATTTTGCTAGTCTTATGACACATAGGAAAACAATTTTACTGTGTCAACTATTTGATACATTGCAAAACAAGTTCACTTTGTTAGTTTGTTTGTAAATGATGCAAGAAATTTTAACGGGGCTGCTACATGATTGATTCCTGAAATATTGACATAAAATAAAGAGAGAGGAGGGAGATTCTAATTAGTATATTGAAATCAATTTACAATAAGTAGTAAATTAATTGTTACTCTTTTAATTTCTTAATTATAAACCATTTAAAAGTTTTTATAGCCTCTTTGTAAATAAATATAAAGAGAAGAATGCGTATATTAATAAAATTTTCCCAATTCTTATAAAGTGGGAAGTTTTGGGAACCAAATCTTCTGTCCCATTTATCCAGGATCTATTCTGTTCCACTCATGCACAGCCATAGATTTTGCTGGGCTCACTTAAATTCTGGATAAATGGGACAAAGGATTTGAAGTCGGGAATCTTGTGTAATGAGATACGTTATATTTGTGTTTGTTTGTTAGGAGTTAGTCTTCATTCTTATTTATTAATATCAAACCAACAAAATTTCCATCATCCTTTAATCAAGTTAATTTTACATTAACTAAATTTAATAAGTAACAAAGCAATTATTATTATGACCTTTTTGAATTGCTTAATTATAACCATTAAAAAAAAAAACTCCTTGCCTTTTGTATCTTATACCTCAATTCCGAGTGGCAGTTGTCACATTAAAAAACGCAATCCATTACGCCTCAGGTGAGTGCTAGTCTAGTTGTGATGCTAAAAAACACAATCCATTTCCTTGAAGTTCGTGGGTTCGCTTCTCGACGCTAGCTACGGTATGGATCGAGTCGAACTTGGGACAGGTGTTAAAATCTTTTTTATTTTTTAAACAATTTTTAAAAAATACATATAATAAATATACGTAAAATTTTAAAATCAATGAGTTTAAAATAAATATCTTTTTAAAAATTAAACTAAAGAGAAATACCATATTCATTTAATTAATATAATTCATAATTGCTTAATAAAAAGTGTTTTTTTTTAATTTTTAACATATTAAATGTATATAAAATTTTGAAATGAATGGGTTTTAAATAAATTTATTTTAAAAGAAAATGAAGCAAAAAAGTAATATTTGAGAAATTTCACATTTATTTAATTAATATAATTCACAATTGTTTAATGAAAAAGTGTCCTTAAAAAATTTGCATATATTAAACATTTTGAAATGAATGACTTCAAAATAAATTTATCATACAAGAAAGTTAACCAAAAATAGTATATGAAAAATGACACGTTCATGTAATTAACATAATTTATAATTGTTTGCTAAAAATATGTTCTTAAAAATTTTTATATATTAAATATACATAAAATTTTGAAAATAGCTAAGTACAAAATAAATTTATTATAAAATATAGTGAACCAAAAAATGATATATGAGAAATGTTATATTTATTTAATTAACATAATTACAGTTGGAGTAATGAAGCGTGGAGCTTGGAGAGCAGATAGTGAAGTTGAATAAGCTAGAGACAATAGTTCAGAACCTATATAAAAAACACAAGTAAATAACTATAACTTCAATTATAAAAAATCAAAATAATCATATGAAAAATAAGTAAATCTAGAGCCGTTGGTTCTATTTATGAACGCTCGGTGATTCGCTGCTTCATGCCAGCTAATAATGGCGTTAAGTGAGGAGCTCATGGTCTTGTATTATTATTATGGACAAAAACGTGGTCCCGGCGGGGCTCGAACCCGCGACCTTCGGCTCATAAGACCAACGCTCTAACCAACTGAGCTACGGGACCTTATTTCATGTTGATACAGGTTATCAACCAACTGTCAAAGCCATTTTCCCGCATACCACTGTTCTTGTAACTCCACTCTCGACTTGGATTTACAAATAATTTTAACATAATTATTTTCCGTTTTGTCTGAAGTTTAAATTTTAAGGGCATTGACTGACGTCAAATATTGATGTAAAGCTCACCAGAAACTTGGGACGGTACCGCATCAAGCTAAACATCTTGTTATCTTCTCTCTCTCTTTTACTTTTGGTTTTAAAAATTAGGAGGTATCCACAGAGTTTGAAGTGTTGGATACCAATGTACATATGAAAGGAGAAAAACATACATAAAGGCATATAAAAAAACAATTTTTAGATATCAAAAGAAAGAGCAGCCGTGGAAACAATTTCCAGAAAAAGGATTTTATTGTTCAAAACGTGTGAGCAAAGTGATAATCAAATTTTCAGAAAGCAAAACATGAAAACTATCAAAGAACAAACACAGTCCAATTCTTAAAACTTTAATTTTTTTTAAAAGATCAATAAGAATCAAGCCTCTAATTCAAGATAAATAATTAAACCTAGCTTTTATATCATTGTTGGAAAATAACCGTGATCGAATTACAAGCGCAATGAAAATAAAAAACTTTATGATTTCCTATCGGATCCCGATAATTGATTAACTTAAATAATAACATGAATACGAATAATACAAAATTGTACCTTATTTGCGTTCATGTTGAAATCCTTTGAAAACTTTTTAAAATTGTCAACCACGAGTTGCTCACTTGTACATCCTCTGTTGGTATCTACATAGCAACTTCTCAACAACTTTGAGAGAAAGAACGTAAGAGTGCTAGCTTCTTTATCTTTTCTTCCTATAAATAGAGAAACCATTAGGGCAGTTTTGTAATTTTATTAAAATTAAATTTCTTAATTATAATTAAAGTCATACTCTAATTATAATTAACTTAATTGTAATAAAATCAAATATCTTATATTTAATCCCTGAAGTTTCTCAAACTTTATAATTAAGTCCAACTTAATTAAATTGAGTTTTTCTTCATAAATTGCTTTTTAATGTGTGACTCGTTAGGTTCCTAATATATTGGTAATGATTATAAATTATAATTATAATTCACAATTAGAATTATATAAATTAAAACTCTTTTTAATTTATCTTTAATTCTCCAATTAAACCATTTATAACCATAGGTCAAAATTGACATCTAGTAACTTGTCATGACCACCCAAATATTGAGAATGTTAAAAATGGTTTGACTTAACCTGTTATGCATGATTATGATGTATAATTTAATCATTTCGTCATCCAATATTCCAATGGACAGAGTATGAATATAGTATATACTCTTTTGATTCAATCATGTTCGTTCTTGTTAATTAGTAATTGATTTATAATTGGTATTTGAAAATGCCTTTTCAAATGTCAATTCACTATAGTTAGAGAATTTCATGAATCATTACTAATCAAGAACAGTAGAATATTCTCTTTAATTACTTTATAGTGACGAATTCTTTGTTGACTTATTCAACAATCTTCATATAGTTCATACTACATCGAAGTACTATCAACTAAATTATCCTCAAACAATTCATAGGTAATATCAAAACACAGTAATTTTCATGCGAAACACCTTGGTAATCTCAAGTTTAAGGATCAATTATACAATCATCATTATGAAGAAATCTACAAAAATATAAATAATATTTCATTTGGAATTCTCATAGTCGGGTAAGTTCAGTGACTTATTCTTTAATAATCATCCACACATTAGTTTAAGTATCTCCATACTTTAATTTATAAGATCAATTACTTTTTTTATAAGAAAGAAATATAATGTGTGCTAGTTTTACCGCTTCAATAATATATCATCCTGGTAAAACTTCAACAAGGAACATTTAGGAATAATACATAAATATAAATTGAATATCACAATTATAATCTCATCATAATTTTAATTACACATTAATTATTTAAGGATTTTATCTTTAGTATTAAAACATCAAATGTAATTAATACATAAAGCTAAAGAATGACTTTATTAATTATTTTATTATGATTTTATTTGTTTAGAGAATTATTATTCAATTTATTCAATAAATAAATAAATTATTTAGAGAATTATTGTTCAATTTATTCAATAAATTGTTTAGAGAATTATTTATTTATTTATTCAATAAATAGTTTTCTATTGTGATTTTTAGCTTTTCCTTTTATTTTTTAGTTTCTATTTTTTCAATGTTTTAAAAATTGGACCAGATATCAAACCAATCAAAAGAAAATTTTAAAGTTTAAAGCAGGTTCAACTGGTATTAAAGTATTTTAAAATTGGTGCATAATAAATAAGAAGTAAAAATATAATATTTTATTAAAATAAAAATAATATACCAATGTTTATTATTATATAATTAAATAATAATAAATCAAATATAATCATTCAAACTAAATCTAAATCTAACATAAAACTTAAAATAATAATAAAAATCAAATTTGTATTTCTGAACGAAGTTGTGTCTCATCATCGTCAAAAGTTTCAAATTCTCAAAAGTTATCTAAAGACTCGTTAAACTACAATTTCATCCACAATATCTACATCAACTTCTTCTACCACATTCAAATAAATTAAAAATTATTAATGTATGAAATTATTTTCAATGTAAATTTGTAATACATTATACTTTTAAGTTAAATATGATCATAACAAGATATAAATTGAGTAGTTGTTCTTAATTCATTTGTTATGATAAATGCATTTTCTTCATAAATTGTCTTCTCAAGTTCATTATAATCAAGATCAGGTGATGGTTCTTCTTCTTTGATCTAAAAATCAGTATGGTCAATACAATCAATATCTACTGGATCATATGTTCTTTTTTTACTAAGCACTCTAAATACATAATAGAGAAATTATAAGTCAACAATAAAAATAAAAATACTGAAAAATAAAATAAATCAATAAAATACTTATTTTTTATTTTCAGATTATAAGCAACATAAACAAGGTCATTGAGTTGTTGATGTTCCAAATGATTTCATTTCTTTATATGAATACGTTCAAAAATGTTCCAATTACATTTACACCCTGATGTAGAAGCTGTTTGACTAAGTAATCTAATATCAAATTTTGTCAATATTAGAGCACTTTCACCGAATCATCTTTACCATTCAATTTTGTTTTAAATTAATAGTTATGAGAAATAAATATATATGTTATCAATAAGTAAAGGATGAATTAAAAGTATAAAAACTTACTGGGCTGCATTTTTTCATAATAAGTTCTCTCTTTGTAGATGATCTAGCAAAACTCTCCAAACCTTCATGATATAATTTGATTTCATTTATTAGCTTTGATTGATCTTTACTAAAGAAATTTTTTTTGCATTCAATCACATCAAAGAGACCGTGTTGGATCCGCACAGATCACCTGCTCTGGATCCAGACACACACAGTGCCGAGTACCCGCACAGATCACCTGCTCTGGGTACTCCCATTACTCGGTGGCGGGCCCTACACCCACTCACCGATCGGTATTGTCCTCTTTGGTCCGGGAATCCCTCTCCAGGATTCGAACACAAGACCTCAA
>JANZXV010000212.1:39118671-39128960 GCA_027576455.1 Erythroxylum roigii | reverse complement strand
CCAGTTTAATTACGAGATCGCAGAAGCATCAACTGCCCTCGTCCTCTCTTTCTTCTTCTTCATCAATGGTAAATTCTTCTGATTTCTCGTATTCAACTGCTTTGTCAAAGGTTGTTTCTGTTTCTTCTTCAACACTTATTTCATAGACTATTATCTTAAATGATACATGAAAATGATACAGATGAATGTCTCATCAGCAAGTTCATCTTCGTCATTACTGAATTTCCAAATGGAGCCCCCTTCAAACCAAAGTTATTATGGCAACTATGCATCTATTTGGCCAGAGGAAGAGAAGGTAACACCTTCACTTTTAACCTTCTCAATTTGTAATTTTTTAACATGATATGTCCTTTCCCTCGAGTTCTGAATGTAGTTTTCAATACAATGATTATGTAGCATATCAATGGTGGTATGGAAGGCACTGCCTTATTTTCATTTCTTGTTGTATGCAATTGAAAATGGTGCAGCATCTATAAGTTGCTTGATTACTAATCGGCATATTTGTTCAAAATGTGGTATAGATGGTTGGCGTGAAGAGGCCTTATCCGTTCTCTCTGGATGACCCACCATGCCCTTTCAATTGTAAATTTCCTCTAACCATACACAACATTAGTAGATCGGAAGATCAAATAGCATCTGTTGGTAACAGAGGCACTTTCAATGCTAAAACAGACAACCCAAATTTCAGGTTTCACTTGGTCCAGTTGCTTTGGTTTTGCAAAGGTTCTGATGCTCTAATATATAGGGAGACATCTGATTCTTTTGTCTTTCTTATTTCCTCTTTGTAGAGAAGGACCTTCATGTTCCAATTCAAGATTGGAGCCTAATTCAAACAAAGTCATTAAAGGAAACAGAGCTTCCAGTGAAGATTTTCTCACACTAGCCCCTCCATTATCCAATTTGGCATGTCTAGATTCCAAGTTCAAGCGCCCTTCGTCTTGCCTAGCCTACCATAACTACGACACATTTAACTTTGGCTTGCTACCTCATCAAGTTAGATTCAGTAACTTATTTTCCCAATTCAATAGCTTACTCCTTTTTTAGGTTTTTTTGTGTGTGTGTCTAATTGATTGTTTTTGTGAATTTCTTAAAAGGCTACCATGGAAGATACGATCCTCCAACCAGGACCAAGTGTATCAAATCAACAGCAGCCTTACTATAGCTTTTTCCCACCAAAAGTAATGCAAATTGGCCAACCTACAAACACTTGTGGCAACTGTAATGGTGGTGAATTGGGTGAAAGTGTTGATCTCAATTTGAAGTTATAGTCTCATTATATTGCACATTCTTGTAAAATGTTTGGCAAGCCAGCTGTTTCTTTTTCTGAGACCATACTAAGGGATAGTTCCTGTATTTCTTTTTTAACACTTGTTGATATCATACAAGATTTGAAGTTGAGATATGTCCAAATCTGCAAATGTAAGCTATAGGGTGAAAGAGACCTTCCAACTCTTGGCCATCAGCCATGTGGGGAAAGGTAAGACTTACCTTACTTGGATGCTATGCTTTTGAAGAAGGAAAATTTAGTTTGTTGTGACCTTGAGTTTGGGGCTTGCTTTCTCTGCCTTTTTATGTGTTTGATAATTGAACGAGTGAGTGTTGCACATCGTTGGTAACAAAACCCTTGCATGTGAGCTTCTGGCCATGTCCTTTTGTTTTGGTGGGCTCCTTGTTGTCCGACCTTTCTATTATGCCGCAAATAGTTAGTTGAGGATCGGGACCACCGCAGGAGCTCTATTAAATCGGGAACGATGTAGAAATCGCAAGAGATTTTTTTTTTTTGAAACGGAGCGGATAAATATTCAGATTGATACAATAATCTATATAAATTACGTAAATTGAGTATTTTGCATTAAGCAAGTCTTATATAACACGCTTGAATGAGAGAGCGTAAATAAAGAGAATTGAACACAAGATCTTTTGATCTTATGCTTCTTCATTTTATCAGCTCGACCATTCCTTAAAAGATGCAAAATTCCAAATGGTAACGATGAAAAATGGGCGAGTGAGTTATGTAATTCATCAATTACAATATATCATGTAATATTTGTTAATTTTAGTAAAACTTGTAAATTATAATTAACAAAGTATTTAGGTAGGGTGAAATGAGTATTATTTTAAAATTAGACATTAATTTATCATATTATTTTCACCTGTAATTTTATTGATGTAGGGTTGAAAGGGTCCATAAACTCCAATGTAAAATTATAAAGAGATGTTAGATGCATGCCAACTCAAATTTATTGCACAAATGCCGTCAAATCATTACAAGCAGTGTTTCTGGATCAGGGCACACGTCAAAATAGATACAAAATCATGCTGAAGAACAAAAGCATGCATAGAATTGTCTGTAACCTCATACATAAAATACCAAAAGGGAACCATCCGATTTAAGTTCAACGTCCAAAGAGCCTGCATTCAAATGCTCAACATCGACCACTCTATGACCAACCAAAAACATAATCAAGAACGTATACCAATGCAAGAGAAAACGGGTAGAGGATGTAGGCTAAACCGGATGTCCAGAGGGGAAATGTAGTGCGGAAGCTCGCAAATGCGCCCATCACAATACAAACAATAAAAATAACCAACACTTCAGATGAGAAGTCCCAAGTCAGTCCCCTTATGTAAACGAGGGCCAAGAAAACTGATAGGCAAAGGAGGTTATTCATTGTCACCGCTCCATAAAGCTGTAAAAAGAGACATCGTCGTTAACAGGTAGCATCCACATACAAGTCATAATACGTGTAGCCGATATAAACAACCCAGTAAGTGCGGATTAATATAGTCACATTGCTTTATAAAAAAGAAGACATCAATGAACTTCAGTGAAATGGTTTGACAAGATGGAGCCAATTGTCTTGACCTAGCAAATTCCTAGAAACTTCTTGATATAAAAAATAACCAAGCAGTATTCTTGGTATATTACGAAAACTAGACAGAAAAAAAAAGCTTAAGGTTCCTACTCAATCATATGCATGAAACCAGTATCCCTCCAAGTGACACTTCCTTTTCGCCGGCTACCACATATGAGAAGTGGGATAATCCTTGGTATAAATCAAGGCTTCTACGTAATGACTTGAGATGGAACTTCCATGAGAAGGGCAGGGCTACCTGCACCTGAATCTTTTCAATTCCAGGAAGTTGGGATCTCATGCTCTTATAGACGTACACTATTACTCTCACTTCTATTTGAAGGAAAAACACCTTTTTCAAAAGCAAACTTCAGCAATTACGTTCCCAGGCATACATAGCTCATATTTTTCAGGTCTAGACCAGTATAAATTTTCTAGAAGATGGTGATTAAAACACCAACCAAACCAAATATTGAAGTCTTAACATAAATCAGAAAGAAATAAGTTTTAACACTCTTTTTCCTTTCGATCTCAAAAATTATGATTAAAAATAGTAACCCCAACAATTCACCTAACACTCGCTGGAATCACTAACAATCACCAATTAAGCCGTAAAAGAGAGATCTATTTAAATTTTAGTGAGAAACGTACCTCAGAAAATGTTAATGAGGAAGTTCTGATCTTTTTACGACTAGAAAAGATAATTGCTGAAACAGCTTCACTAGAGTTGGTAGCCAAAGGCAGCGCAATGAAGGAGATAAAGAAAGTTGGAATACTTGTTGCATCAGAAAAGTTGTTAACAACATCAACTAGGGGATCGGCAAATACAGCTGCAATAACTGTTCCCAACAACAACATCAGCATTGCTTTGATTAAAATCTTTCTGGGGTTATCAACAACCTCAACGGTTTCATCACTTTGTTCTTCTTCTTGTTGCTCGGGACCCAACAAAGCATGCTCTCTCCTTGTTTGCTGCAGAAAATTATGCACACTGTGACTAGCTTAGAAGTACAAGACAATAGATTAGCTTATTGTTTATAACAGTAACACTTACCAAGTTAAAGTCATTTATATACTTTAATGTATGCGGGCCAGGATCTGAGGCTGAAGCCCCTGCTCTCCTCGCTTCATTAAGCCATTTGATGACCCCAGCAACAAACTCATCCTCATCAATGCTTTCATCATTAGAGGTATCAAAATCTCTCATCACTTCAGCCACGGCGTTATCTTTATCAAGGTCTATCTCTTCAAACCGGATACCAATTATAAGTGCTCTTAACTCAGATGAAGAGAGTTTCTTATCATTATTCACATCAATTGCCTCAAATAACCTACCAAAAGAAGGAGCAATTACTTTTCAAAGCAGCAAGTGCTAGAAAGACAAGTATCACTTTGGCTATGAGTACACTTACTTTCTAATTACTTCTACATTAGGTTGGCCATCATCAGTAAGAAGCCTTCCTAAAGCTCTTTGTTTTAGGTGTTGTAAAATTCCGGATATCACGTGTCTGAGCTTTGCATAAGCAAGTCGTCTCCTCTGGATCCATGGCTGGAAGACCTGCCCAATATCAATTTGAAGACAACCACAACATTATTAATATAACCCGAATATTGTCACATAATTAAGAAGAAAAAGAATATCTCATATCTGTCCAGCAGTGAAGGAAGTTATGGATTCAAACCCTGCTTTTCTTTCCTTGAAGAAGATGGCATGAAGTACAAAATGGTAACTAGCTCAAAATAATAGCAATGTCTCAAATTTTCTCTTTAATCATTATTTTTATTTAGAGGTTCAATGAAGAATACTCAAGGGGCATATGCATACTGTTGTATGTGCTTGACTAGAACTCAAAAAACCACGCACCTCTAGGCTAACTCAAAAAGGGATGATCAAGCCAGAACACAATTCAAACAAGATGCACCATTTTCAACAGAAAAGCAAGCTACCTGATAAAGACAATAAGAAATTAACATTGAGAGTGATAGAATTAGGCCAATCAGGACTGCCAGGTGCCTTCCTGAGCTTGAATTGAGAGCTTGTGGTAGTTGAACAACAAGAAAAGGTATAACAGATACTGCCATTATTCTAGCAGCATAGCAAGTCCAAATGTCTGTACTAACACCACTACCTGCATCCATGCAAAATATTCTCTTTGTTCAAAATTCACGTGCCCTATAACATTACAAGTTCAATCCAAATATTTTTAAAAAAAATGCAGGCAAGATATTTGTGTTCATATAGTGAAATAAAGAAAAAGAAAAGAAATTTCGAGCATCAGAATCTAACATTTATGAATGCAATTCAATGAAACAATTTTCAGCCTAAGATTGTAATTTTCCAGTATTTTGCATTTTAGATCCCCTAATCAAAAGGTAAAAACTCTATATAACTATCCTTGCTCTCTTCAAACAGCTTAGCCTGGAGCTAGCTCTGGATATCTCATTCTATTTTGTTCAACCCATCATCCCAATGCACTCACCTTCTCTTTTCATAGAAAATTACATAAGACACCCCTAACTCGCACAAGAAAAACTTCTGTCAAATCTTCACTATTCAAAGTTGTAGCTAATGCAGATTATTTTATAAACAGCAGCTAAAGTCTAATATCTTTGGTGATCTTAAACATTTTCTGTCAAACACTTTGTCGATGTGTACAGTGAATCGTGAGAATTTTTGTTTTTGAAAAGTGAGTCTATCGTACCTGTTAAACTAAATCCTTTTGTATTCCTTCCATCAACAGCTACATCGTCAGTATCCCGAATATCGCATTTTCCAACAATTACGCATGATCCCCATATAAGAGTTAGAAGCATGACGGTTGAACCAGCCATCAAGCCCATTCCAACTGAGACCTGACTTTGAGCAGTTGCTACAGTTCCAGAAATTCCAGATACTGCAAGGCAAAAAATGTAAGAAGCAGTGCTAATCTGAAAACAAGTTTTTAAGGTCCAATTATGATGTGATACGATCTGAGGTGTGTTCGATGAGAGCAGAGGAAATAGAAAGAAGGATGGAGAAATACCAAGAATAAGCATAGCGTCAGGGAGAGCGCCGAGAATGGGAAGAAACAGGCCGCCGACGATACCAGGCCCCAAAATCTCAAGCAAGAGCTCACTACCTGAGGACAAGTAGGTAGCAGCCAAAAACATGAGGTATCCGTATACTACAATCAAGAACAGGTTACCCAGCACAGTCGTGGTGCAGGGCAAAAACCCGTAGGTCTGCTCGCAGGACGACTCCTTCTCCAGAATCAGGTAAGGAGAGTGGAGGCCATCAGAGAGCAAATCCGACGATCCCACCCCCTTGGAGAACAAATCAGGGAGAGATCGGGAGTGGACTGTGGTGATGAAGAGGAAGAGGAAGAGGAAGAAGGGGAGTTTGTTACGAGTAGAAGACATGATGAGTGAAGTGGTGTGTGCAAAAGCTTCAAGCTTTAATGGATTAGGAGGAGGAGCATTAGTTGCTATAAAATGGATGAGTGAGAATGTGGTATGAATAGGAAGAGGAAGAGACGTGGCTGGTGACTTTGATTTTATCGAGACGATTAAGCGCGGGCGTATCGGACGCGTATCGGAGTTTTGTCCTTTTCAGAACAATTCAATTTTTAGTGAAATTATTAACTATTAAATAAATAAAATGTTTTGGGAAGAAATTTAATTCGGTAATAATTGTTTATGTAAATTATTATTCCATAAAACAATAATTTTATTATATAATTTAACTCAACCTAATATATTAAATTAATAAAATAATACTTATTTTTTTTATATAACTCTATAATCTCATTTATATTATAATCTCGTGAAGAACTTCAAATAATAGACTTTGACATTTTAGACAACCCGAATAAGATTCTTTAAAGAACGTGCTTCCGAAATTGTATGTTTCTTGATGGTTAAAATTTATAATACAATAATATATTTTATTTATTTTTAATACATCTTCTATTTAACAACATTTTAATTAATTTATAATAATTTTATTATATAATACAGAATAATTTTGCATCACATTCTCTAATTGTAATTTAAACAAAATTGTCTAATTCTTGTAAAATGGAATTTTCATTTTTTTCTTCTCATATTAAGTCAAATTGACTGAAACTCTTGACTCGTAGACAAATTCAAAATCATGTCCGAGAAGAATGGAGATTGAAAGTGGAGGAAAGCTAATTTTTTTGTGACTCTTTCATTTGATTTTAATATTTTGACTTTAATTAATTCAAAAAAATCAATTAATTGGAGATTGAGTATTTCATAACTATTTTATTAAAAATTATAATTTATTAAGCGCCTTTCTTTGTTAACTAATCATCTAATAACGTTGTTAGAATTCCAAACTTTATATTCGTATTGCTGTAAAAGTTTAAATATGATCTCATAATAACAAAAAAAACTAACAAATTCAGTTTTTGCAATTTTTAATATTTAATTATTGCTTCTATGAGCTCCATAGTGCCACGTCGACGTATCAATGTGGAGCCCGCCGGTAGCTGCACTGACACCAGCTTCACCAAAAATTGCTGTGGCTGTGACGGGACGAGACTCTGTGCCATGAGGATCTCGAAAACAGTTACAACGATTGTTATGAGAAGGAAGTACGTTGTTCCATTAAGAATAGTGATCAAAAACCGAGTAACATAACTCAAACGTTAGGGTGGAAATAAAATTTACCCGCAGAATTGATCCTTTTGCCGAAAAAGAAAAGAAAACAGAACAAGCAGAGCAATTTGACCAAAGGAGAATGACCATTATTTCCTGTGTAAAAGTTTCGTCGGCAACCGTAGGGACACTGCTATTTACGCTGTTAGTTCAACCACCGTTGTCAATCATGATTGCGTTTTATTGCGGTCAGACTTAGATAGAAATTTAAAATAAAAGTTTATAAGATTTTTGTTTATTATTTGAAAACATTTTAATTAATTTTATGCACTTAAATAAGTAACAGGTTGTTTGCCTTTTGTTTACCTAACTTAAAATTTTTGACTTATAAAATGATCATATATTTATATTTACTTGGAAAAGGGTGCCATGTAAATTACAATTTTACGCATGTTTTTTACTTTGTTTAAACGTAAGTAATAAATGGTTTCTTTCACTCACCAAAAATTATTTTAATTTGTTAAATTAATCTATTAAATATCTTCCAATTTCTCTATTTAGTTAAATTATTTAAGGAAAATATTATTTCTTTTACCTTATCAATTCAATCTGAGAAAAAGCAACTCAAAAGTCAACCGTAAAGGACAAGCCTAAATATTAGAAAAGTAGAGAAACTTTTGCTCCGCGGCCAGGACACGGGTGTTGACGCCTACTCCTTTTCAACACATGGCTTTTGCAGGACAAGCCTAAATATTAAGAGAAGTAGAGAAATTATTTTTTTTTTTGAAAGTAAAGTAGAGAAACTTAGCCCCCCTCAAAAAAAAAAAAAGTAGAGCAACTTAGTCATTAATTGCTACGCGGCCAGGACACGGGTGTTGACGCCCACTCCCTTTTCAAGACATGACTTTTGTTAAAAATAACGATAAGTGCTACTAGCATGATAATTTTAACTAAATTAATTAAATATAATTTAAATTAACTCGAATTTAATCAATTCATATCAAATTTAATAACTTAATTGAATTATCTGATATTTGATCTAATATTGTATGTTTTGAAGTTATTTTTAATTCAAATTTAATATAAAGATTTATAAAATTAAAAACTAGAAAAATTATAAAAATTTAAAGAATAGAAAAATTTTATAGAATTTCTTAAAGTATAAAAAATTTATATTTTTACTCTCTTTAATATGTCAATTTCTTAGAATCAGTTGAAATTCTATTTACGTTTATTTGTCCCATTTAACTGTCTTGACAATTTCCTTAAAAATGATTAATATATGTTTTACTGACAACAAGTCTTGAATTTTGAGGTATTCTTATTATTTTAATAATATAAAATAAAAGTATTAGGAGTTAAATGTTGTGTAATATTAAAACAAAGGACATGTATTTCTTGAATTTAACGAATTTTAATAAATTTATGATTGATCATGAGTTTTAAAATCAACTATTTCACTTAAATTTATATTTTATATTAAAATTTTAATTATTAATGTTATTAAACCGTTAACAAACATGCAATGTATATTATATTTAACTAATAAAATGAAAAACTGAAAAACGTGCTTGAGGAAGAAAAATAAAAGAATAAGAAGAGCCCAATAAAATTACTTTTTCCTATTTTTTCATTATAGATTCATGTTTAAAATTGATATATCTTAAATCAATAAAAAGATCGTTTAGAAATAACCTTTCTACTAATTAAAGGTAGAGCTACTTATTACTAAAATTTTTCAAATATCGCGTGTTAGCAAGATTTCTACCGCATGTTGTTGTTGTTTATGTTTATTTAATAAGGGCCAATTTGATAAGTAATTCTCTTTTTAAAATGTAGTTTTTGATTTTACTTCATGATTTGATGGAAAACCCTTTTTTGCAACTATTATGAATAATATATAATTAATTTCCAGAAAACTATTATAAATAATTGATATAAGATTCTTAAAACATTTTCCTGCATAATAAAGATATAATAAACAATAATTATTTGTAAAATTTAATAGACAATTTTTAGTTTAAGTTATTGTGAAATAAAAATTATTATTTGTTATAAAACATAGTATATAATAATTTTAAAATTTTATTTACCACTAATTGAAAGTAATTAATGAATTTAATGATTACTAAAACCATATATTTAATGCCACTGCAATAGATTATTTTTTCTTTCCTAACACCAATATTTTTAAACTCCTAAATCTAATCTTTTAGAATTTTAATTATTATTTGTGTTTACTATTTATGTCAAAAGAAACTACTAAATATAGTTTTACAATATAAATTAGTTCATATTTGTTTAATAATTTTGATATTATTATTTAAAAATTATATAAATTTAGTTATATTACAATTTAAAATATTTTGATTGAAATCTATATAATATTTTAGTCTTTTACAAGTACATAAATTATTTGTTGAATAATTTGAAAATTTGCCTAAGCGAAATCGAAACTCACTAATGACACTTCTGGGAAATTATTTTTCGTTTTTATAATTAATAAAAATTGAAAAAAAAATCATAAACGAAAACGAAAACGAAAACATCAAACTCAATTAAACAAATATTTAAATGCCACAGGTGAGAAAGGAAAACGAAAATAGGAAAGGCCTTTCTGTTGTGCTTTATAACGGCACTAAATAGACTTGAAAATATTGGGAATCGGCACAAGACTAAAGTACTATACAAGCAACTTGTAAACAAAGAGGATCATCATCCCCATAGGCCACAGCTTTAGAGTTTAGATTGAACCCCTCCGTATCATTATTTTTTGTTTTCTTATTTTGTCCATATCATGCACAAACTTCTTACCAAGTTCAGAAGTCAATA
>JANZXV010000212.1:39061982-39086344 GCA_027576455.1 Erythroxylum roigii | reverse complement strand
CTCTAAATCATCCATAAAGGGTATAGTATAGATGATCAAGTAAAGAAATAACCCCAACCCTGTACTAAAAGCATTTGCCTGGGGATACTAATTCAGGGAAACTATCTTGTAAAAATATCTTTCCTGTCTCGAGGTAAAATCCAGCTTATGATTTGAACATCTCAAATTATCGTCTTCCAATTTGTCAAGATGTTCTTTACTTTCTTGAATGTTGATAAAGTATATGCAACAAGAAGAAAAGAAGAAAAAAAATAAGAATATAAAAAATTCGTAATAAAGTTTGATTAATTTGATGTGCCTATAAAAAATAATTGATTTCACTATTCAGTTGAATTACTTCATGAATATTACACATTTCTTTGCTTATAAAATTATGTTTATAATAAGTGTATTGATATGTGTAGTTGGTACATTTTACATAATTTTGTCTGTTATCAAAATCAACATAATTTAAATATGATTTGAATAAGATCTAGAATCCGTCACTAAAAATATGTTTTTAGATGAGATAGTCCATCACAATTATGCCTAGGATACTACTTTGTCCTAGGTTATGTAACTCATTATTTTTTTTTAGCACGTAAATATAAGTCTTACATGAACTTGTGAAGTTGTGTTCTTCTTTGAGAAAACCAACATGTCTATATTCCAATCCATATTTTGACCTCATCTTTCTAAAGAAGAATATGTCTTGGCATATAATGTGCGCAACTCTTGTTCACCTAAAGACTTTCAAGAAACATCCATATTCTTCATGAACCCCCTTATGATTAGATATATGGGTATATAAGTCATACATAACAATTTTTATTTTGATAAATATATTGTGTTTAGCTAACATGATCTAATAAATGCATGAGTTTATACAAGAGTCATATATAACAATCTCCACCTTGACGAATATACTCCATTTAAGCTAAGTGATATCCTTGTTTATAAGTTTGAGATCTTAATTCAATTCAAGTAATACTTAACCTTCTCTATGGTAATTGATATTGTCAAGATTTCAATTAAGTTCGATGAAGTGTGAAATCTATCTAGATGCAGTTACTCTCTAATCTTGTGAAACATCATATCCTCACTATAAAACCCAATTATCTATTTTTCTCCTAAATATTTACAGCCTTTTAAGTTCAATCCCTGTTGATAATGGTAAGAGCGGACAAGGTCAAGTCCTCCTAACTATATATGATTGGAAGCCAAATAGTACATCTTGCTTTATCCACGAGTACACTATATTGATGCTCTTCTCTTAGCCATAATTTTCAGCATCTTTAACATCTACTGATCTAAGTTATTCTAGTTTCATGTATAGTACTTTGGAACCAATAACCTCAACCGATAATTATATATGCTCAATATCAATCTATGATGTTTCTCACTTGTCTTAACCATTTTATCATCGCTTTCGCACCTTTCATCATTTTAAT
Organism: Erythroxylum roigii; assembly: GCA_027576455.1. Classification (NCBI taxonomy): domain Eukaryota; kingdom Viridiplantae; phylum Streptophyta; class Magnoliopsida; order Malpighiales; family Erythroxylaceae; genus Erythroxylum; species Erythroxylum roigii. The sequence continues at coordinate 39,084,914 of JANZXV010000212.1, read as the reverse complement.
ATTGTCTTCGCTGAACAATTCGTATGAAGCATGTCTAAAAAGATCAAATTTCTTTCTCAAATTTGATACATATCAAACTCTATGCAACATCCCAATAACATAATCAAATATCTTGATCCTAATTTGTCTTATTTTGAAATTTTTATAATCTCTATCATCCCCTAATTGAATAATGCTAAAGTTGTTTCATTTATTTAACACAAACCAATTTTAGTTTCATGTTGTATGATGCAAGTCTCACATATCCAAAATTCATGAGTCTTGTAATTGACTGGTTGAAATAAAGAATTTATCTTTATTACTGTAATCCAAGTCCTTGCTTAGCATTAAATCAGAAGACCTTAATAAATCACCATATTTCCTTTCATCACTATGCTCTTTCTTATTTGGACAGTCTTTGTTTTTATGTGCAATTTACTCACACTTGTAGTATGAGACTGTCTTTTTACCTTTGGATTTTAACTTAGAACTCCTCTTAGACAAGTTATCCTTACTCTACATCTACCTATGATGTACCTTTACAAGTAGCTCTTTAACTTGAGAACTTGCATAAGTGCTTTGTCTTTTTTAGTTGGGAAACAATATTACAGAATTAATGTCCTCCTTCCCATTTGTCTTTTTACCCAATATAAGCACAGTCACTAGATGTTGGTAAGAAAGAGGTAAAGAATAGCGCAAAAATATCTCTTTATCCTTGTTCTCAATAATCACCTCAAGTCATAATAGGTTACTAACTATTTGGTTAAATGCATTAATATGTTGTTTCATGTATATTTTCTCTCGCATCTTTAGCCTATATAGTTTCTAATTCAAATACAATTTGTTTATGAGATATCTCAACATGTATTGACTATCCAACTTCTTCCATATTTCTATAAGGGATACAATATCCATAACGTGGTACATGACATCGTCTATCAAGCGTAGTCGTATTATTCTAGCTACTCGTACTTGTAACTCCCCATAGTTGAGCATCTTTATCTTTCAACTTATTCTCTTGCAACCCTTTCATCATTTCAAATAAAATGTTCAATTTTTATTGCTACAATCCAAAACAATCAATTCTATTAAAGTTTCTCATTTCAAACATTGCAATAGAAGCTACTATCACCTCAACACTATTTTGATACCAATCGTTGAGAAAGTATATGTAACAAGAATAAAAAAGAAAAAAAGAAAACAAACAAGAAAGTAATAAGATTTTTAACAAGGTTAGTCAATTTGGTATGCCTACATCCTCGAGAATTGAGAACGACTAATTCAATATTCATTTGAATTATTTCTTAAAAATTACATATTTCCTGTCTATAACTAGGTTTATAACAAATATATTGATATGTATAACTTTAGCTTGTACAATCATATACAACTTAACCTTACCAAACCTAACATAATTTAGACATGATCATATAATAAGACCTAGAATTCTGTTAGAGTTTGAAGCTCACCAAAAATACGTTTTAGAATAAGACAATCCATCATGTCCCATAGTATGTAACTTATTGTTTATGTTCGCACATGGACACAAGTTCTAATACATCTATGTCCAAAGTCATATAATTCACTGTATCTATCTGAAAATGAACATAACTTGTGACACTGAGGCTCATTACTTCAACTAGTCCCCGTGTTCCTCAAATGGATCTCTTAGTTGTTTAAGACCTTTTCAATTCTAGTCAATATCTTATTACGAATAATTCCGACAACTTCATAATTTAAACATGATAATAATAAGACCAAAAATTCTTTTAGAGTTTGAAGCTCGCCAAAAATATGTTTTAGAATAAGACAATTCATCATGTCCCCTACTATGTAACTTATTGTTTATGTTCGCACATGGACATAGGTTCTAACACATCTGTGTCCAAAGTCATATAACTCATTGTATCTATCTGAAAATTAACATATACTTTGACACTCATGTGTCACAGGTATGTCCTTAAAAAAATTTCCTACCGTACAAACACATATGTATTTGAGTATATATCTTTACCTCAAGTTTCTAAATAAGAATATGCCTGGACACATTAATGTGTATCAAGCCTTGTTTAATCAAAGACTTATAAAAAAGTATGTAGTTTTAAAAGCATTTAAAGATTGCAAAACCATATTTATAAGCCATATAAGTGACTAATGTTTAAGAATAGCATATGGATTAAAAAATGTAAAAGTAAAATTAGTATGTGATTTAAATAGTTGAAGAATATTTTTCTTCACAACTACCATAACCTATTATTAAATTATTATTATATGTCATAAATTATTTATTATTATGAAAGAGTAATTTAGTTAATATGAGTCACGAAGAGTATTACCAAAATGATGACTAATAAATTCTTTTTTAAAATCTCTAAATATACTAATCACTTTATATTGAAATTTTTTGTTAATAAAAACCATATGTACACATCATTTGTAATTGTTTATATCTTGTTATGTAAATTTTTTTTAAAAATATTAATAAAAGTGTCGATATAAAATGCTTATGAAAACTCTATAATAAAAGAATAAAAATAAATTTATCCTTTTATAACACTCAATTTTCCCATAATAAAACAAAAAAAATGCCCCATAATTTTTCACATTTGCCAAATTAATACATTAACAAAAATTTTAAAGAAGTACATTAATAATAAATTAAAAGAATAGAAAATGAAACGAAAAAAAAAAGCATTGTCTCTCCAGATTTCCTTTTAATGCCAACCAATCCTAAAACAGCCAGCCATCAAATTGCTCCACACAAAACAAAACCCAAAAGAAGAAATATAAGCTGAGTCGTTCTTATTACGACAATAATGTAAATTGAAAAATAAAAAAGATGACAAACCAAATCCCCAAACCAAAGGAAAACGCAATTATGATATAAAGTACGACCCTATATTATCCGTCCACGTGTCCTTGTCAAACCCTGACTAATTGAGAAGGTCCAATCTGACAAAGCTTGTCATGGGTCCCACTCGATAGAGACACCCCACGTGAAAGTTCCATCTTAGTATCTGAACCTCCACCACATCCTCCCATCACTGCTCTGTCTTGCCCTTTTCTTCTTTAATCTTTTCCCTTTTGTTCGTCTAATTATATAAACTAAATTAATTCGCAGCTCTCGGCAAGTTATTTCTTGTCCGTACGCTGCACCGTCGCGTCCTCTGGGTCTGGTGGCGTCAAATTGTTGCTGTTAATTCCCATCTTCTTAAGGTTTTGTTGGTTGTACACTTGCCGTAGTCTCTCTATTTCCTTCTTCAACGATTTCTGATGTGCTGCCGTTTTACGGAACATTAACGTCAGAAACACAAAAAGATGTCAACCTCCACTGCGCATCTTGTTTTAAGGATGCAATCGCAGTTGAACACAAACAATGTTGGCAGATTCATAACAATTGTGCGATTTCATGGAATTTGTATGATTAACCAATCTTGCCCAAGGAAATGTTAGGCATATTTTGCAGTTGAAAGGCATACATTACCATCTTTGAAGATCTTGTCTTGAGCTAAAGCAGCAATTCTTTGCTTTAAAGCACTATTGTCGACATTGAGAATCAACCTCTGATGATCCAAGAACGCAACCCTTGGTGACAATGCCGATACCTTCGACTGCAGCAATCAAATCAAACCTAGAAATTAAGGTTTGCCATTTCAATCTGAATTCTTAACGTGACTTGAAATCTGATTGTCCAAAAATTATACAACCACTTGCCGTTGTGATAGTAATCTACAGAAGGATTGATGTGTACCTGTAATGTTGTCACGCTTCGTTCGAGCTCTGAAATGTATTGCAACTTCCTAACTCTTGACCTCTGTGCAGATTGACGATTTGCCAAAATTCTGATACACGTATAGGTTATTACAGCCAGTAAAAGCTTCTGATATTTTAGTAAAAACAATGAATACCCATTTACGTACAATCGCTCTTAATCATTTTTCTGCATATAATCCAGGTAAATTCTGAACCTTGTGCTAGTATGCATGTCGCAAACCTATTTTTAATAAATTGATTTTTTTCCCTTGACCTCTTTTGCTTATAGGATATTTCCAATGAATTAATTAGCATTTGTATTTGTTTAAATCTAATAGTTAGAGAAAACACCAGTTTATATACTTTATAATTTAATCATGTATGCTCATCAAATAAATAAATGAATGGTCAAGATTTTTTATCTACTTAATTCTTAGTTGGACTTACCCCTCAAAAAAAAAATTCTTAGTTGGACTTAAATAAATGTTATTAACCCAATGACATGCCATATTCTAATAATTTTCTCTTGGTTTAATCATAAGATAATCTTAAGAATAAATAACATCATTTCAAGTGCATGAAAATAAATCACTAAAGTTCAATATAATTAACTTTGTATGATAAAACACATACGCGAGCTATGACGGTTGTATATTATTTATGCAATATACTTCTTTCAATATACTGCATCATTCAATACTCATTAGGTCCGTAAATAATTATATAAATAAATTCCATCATGATCTATAAATATATCTCATAGACTTTAATGTTAAAGCACCAAGTATAAATATGTACACTATTATAAATAGGAAATTATTAATGTAGATCCAAAAATAAATAAATGAGCTTAGAGTGTTAGCATCATCATAAACAAATGTCATTCAGCAGTATAAACATGACCCATTTTATGTACCTATCCTTAAATGTTTTTAGTTATAAGCCCGCAGTTAATGGACTTGTTTTTATCTTATTAGTAATCAATAGATATTCTTTATTTTTAAACTTCCTCCTTAATGAAAAAAATACTAATATGCTCAATAGACTACTAACCTAGATAAGTTGACCAATCACCCTAAAAACATGATTTTAACACCTAATGATCAAACTTAATTTGATTACAATTATGAATTAAACTTCCCAAAAATGTTTCAAAAACTTTGTTTGAAAGATCGAGAAACTTTATATTAAAAATAGAAGCTTTATTGCCTTTTAATGAATAGAAAGACTCATGCAATGAAATGAAGTAAAAATTATGTAACAAAGTGAGATTACAATTAATATTTAAAACTAAAGAATAACTTGATAAGCCTTGATGTTTTTTTGGTTCTTGATTTAGGTGTAAACTTTAACTTTTGCTTATCAACTTTTTAAGTTATCTTCTTGATTTTATGACTTTAATTTGTTCTTATATTGCTTTTCATCAAAATAACAAACTCATTAGACCTAATTAAGTTTTATCATCACCAAAACACTGATTGGAATCTCCTTTAGTTCAACACCATATTTTATTGCCCATTACTCCCACTAACTTCACCATTCTTGTTGGATCTAGCATTTCTAGTTTTCATGATTCTAAGACTCTAAATTAGGAAGTAAAAACTAAATTTTTTAGATTTATTTGGATAACCTATAAAGTAAGCACTAATTTTTTAAGAATATAATTTCATTTTACATGGATTATAAATCCTTACCTCTATTGCACAACCATAGATATAAAAATGTGTCAGACTAAGTATGTTTCCAATCTACATTTCAAAAGCATATTTTGAAACTACCTTACTAGGAACCCTATTTAATAAATACATAATAGTTTAAGGGGCATACATCCACAAAGATTTAGACTGTATGGAGCTATTCAACATACTCCTAATCATATCATGTAACATCCTATTATGCCTTTTTATAACATTACTTTATTGAAGTATGTTTGACTTATTATATTGTGCACATATGCCAAATCTTTTAAGGAACTTTGCAAATGAGCTTAGACATTTTTTGACTCATCATATTTCTCGTAGTATTCACCACCTCTATTAGATGTTAACTTTTACCTTTTTATCTAATTAGTTTTCAACCTCAATAATGTATACCTTAAGGGTATCCAAGGCTTGAGGGTTTTCCTTAATTAAATAGACCTAACCATATTTTGAGAAGTCATTGAAAAAAGTAATAAAATATTTTTCTCTTTCAAAAGGCCTGAAAATATTTATGTTTATAATCTTAAGAAACTGAGTGCTGATTGTGGCTCATCCGAGTGCTGATTGTGGCTCATTTCTTTTTATTTTTCATTTGTTTTCCTTTAGTAAAATCCATTTATATACTTAGATCAATAAAATGTAGATTTGAAAGAATCTCACTCTTTACTAATCTTTCTAACCTTTCTTTGGATAAATGACCCAAACATCTTTACCATCAGTAAGTAGTTTTTTATTTGATATACTGTATTTAATTCTACCATTACCATAAGTAAGAAGCAAAGATTTAGCAAATTCATTATCAAGTTTCAGTTTATATAAACCATTAAGAACAACATTAACCAACAACTAAAGTTTTTTTTAAATAAATTGAGACATCCATGTCCAAAATCTTCTTTAGACCCAATAGCATCAAGTTTTAAAGTAGAAACTAGATTTCTAAAAATTGAAGGTATATAAAGAGTTTTCAAAAGATTTAACCGATGATCAGAACTCAAGATTAAGGGATAAGTCCCTATGCCTTTAATTAGAGCCTTTATACAATTTATCATTAAGAGGATTTTCTCATTTGGGTTTATAGTTTGGTTTATAAGGAATCCCTACATCATATTATAAATGTGAGTAGTAGCACCAATATCAAACCACCAAAACATTAAGAGGAACTTCAAGTAGGCTTGTTTCAAAATATGCATAAACATAATGCTTACCTTTCTTTTCAAACCAAGCCTCATGTTTTAGGCAATCTTTCTGCCAGTATCCAACTTTCTTACAAAATTCATGATTATCTATCTTTTTTTCTTTTAATTCACCTGTTAGGATTAATAAGCAACTTCTTTTTCTTAAAAATGTTGGCTTTTACTTTTAGCCCTTTACTAGCTTCTTGATGTAGTAAACTGATGAAATGACTCACTTGTTTCTTAAATCTTGCTTCCACTTAACTAAGGTTACTAGAAAATTAATTGATATCTCACTTTTCCTTTATAACATTATAGTTAATTTGAAGTTCAGGAAGCAGTAAGTTCAAAATAAGATGTAGAGTTGTCTATGATCATTCCTAGTGTCTTTTAGGCTTGTTACAATGTTAGTCTATCTTAATAATATGGTTCTACATATTTTGCAATCCAATATACTTCATGGTCACAAGTTTTTGCATAAGGGTATAAGGGTATTAGTAAATGACTTGTCTATATAATTAAAACTTTTTTCCATAAACTTTTCTCTTGCACTTTCAATTTTGGAATAATTGTCTTAATATTGTTGGCAATAGACATTCACATAAACATTAGGATAAATCTATTAGAACATTATCATGCCTTATAGTATAGCTTCTCCTTCTCACTACTCGTATTCATATAAGTTGGAGGTTAATCCTCTAAGAGTTCCAAGTTCAGTTCCAAAACATCTAAGTGAAAATTTACTTGTTCATTCTAGTTTGATAATTTAAATCGTTGAAATTAACAACTACTGATGCTTTTGAATAAAGATTAACAACTATAAAAATTATACATAAATGTTTATATTAAGTACATATCATTTATGGATTCAAAATAAACAATAAAAAATATACTATAGTTCCACTTTGAGTGGATACTACTGTATACTATCATAATTTAAAAACTAATGACAATCAATTAGAATTTATAAGTAAATATATATTCTTAATCAAGCACAAATGTCATCTTTGCATGTATAAGTATATTTAACAAAAATATTAATTTACTTCCATTATGTTCGTTCTCATATACAATATTTTAACTCTCTTTTGAACTAAACAAACGACTATGAAATAGCAAACAACAATCTATCATTCACTTTACTCATAAATATTATGTTAAATAATATAAATAATTGACCTTTTATTTATTTATGATGTATCATCATAGTTTCGTTACTTTGGTAACTAACAAATAATAAATTCAAAATTTATGCATAATTAGCAAGTTTTGGTGTAATATTATGCACTTATAATGTGAAAATGTGATAAACACATTTAAAATACCTTCGTAAAAGGTAAAACTTCTTATTGTCTAAATTATGAATTACTAAATTATAAAAAAAAATCTTTAAGAATTTTCCTCCTACCACTTAAACCATATTTAAAAGGAGAAATTATAATTTAATTTGTAAATACCTTAATTCATTACAAGTGACAAATTTGTAAATTTGTATTGAGTGGTGAAATTGTAATTATAAAAGCAGTGGAAAAACTATAATTTTCTAAAAGACTGTGGTAGTCATGATTTTCTCCAAACCAATGGTAGAATCATGATTTTCTTAAAACTAGTAGCAAACTTGTGATTATCATAAATTTGGTGATAGGGTCGTGATTATGGAGAGATCAGTGGTAGATGTGTAATTACGAAGAGATTAGTGGTAAAATCGTAATTATTAAGAGATTAGTGATAAGAGTCGCGCATTTAAAAAAGAAATGGCAAAATTGACAAATTTTAAAATAATGGATAAAATTGTAATTATATGGTCATCTTTAACGTTAGACATTCTATGCCTAACAACCTAATGTTATGTTCGGTTGGGGATTTATTAATAAAATGGAATAGAAAATAATATTATTCTATCGTTTAGGAAGAAGGTTTATAATGAAATGGAATGAAATGAGATGAAAGAGGAGAGTTTCATATTACATCTCATTCCATTATAAATAGTAAAAATAAAAAACTTCCGATTTGGGAGGTTTAGGATAAAATATAAAATGATAAATAACTTCACACTATATTATATTATAAATCCTTCATTCAAATAACATTTCACTATATTACATTATGAACCCTTCCATTCCTCCCTAACAACAATTTTCTAATATTACATTCATTTATATGTCATTCTATTATAAACAATTCCATTCCATTCTATTCTGTTCTACTCTATTCCATTAAAAACCTTAAACCCAATGAAACATAGCCTAACTTGATGATTTCTCGCTATTAGATAAATGATTTTATTAGGGTTTTCACTCCTCCTTCCAAAACTATAAGAGTTATAAGTCATCAATTTGAACAAAAGAAAGAACACCCAAAAAGAGATAAAAAATCTAAGCATTGAACTATAGTCAAAATATAAAACTATGATCTAGAACATTAAAGACAATTCATTATGAATAAATATAGAATTATATGTCGAAAACATAACAGATTGATCCTACATGCAAATATAGATAAATACATTTAATTACAAGAAAATCCTTGACATCAGGATCTAAAACACATAATCCTTTTAATATAATACATAAGCAACTAATTGAAGTATTTGATAAAATCGTCATATCACAAATTCATTTATGAACAAATTGATTTCTTTCCCTCTTACAAATGCTTTCAATGGATTAATTAGCATATGTTTTTTATAAACCCTAATGGGTAGAGAAAGAACGAATCTACATCCTTTATAATTTAATTCAGTATATCTATCACAAAATTAGATGAATGATCGTGAATTTTTAACTATTTAATTCTTAATTAGGTTTTTAAAAAATTAGTTAACCCATAATCTATTATGAAGTTTGATTTCCCTTTTATGGTTTCCCTCAAATTTACAGGTAATGTTATCAAAGCTTTCATGCATTTATAACAAAGCTAGGATTTTTTAATAATTTAATTGAATTATAATTATAATTTCAATTAAACTTTACTAAATAAGTCTTAAACATATTTAATATATTATATTAATCCTTATTTATCAGATATTTTATATTTGACTTTAGAGTTTTTAAAACTTTACAATCCAATACTACTTAATTAATTACTTTTTCTCTCTAAGTTGTTTTTTTAAGAGTTAAGTTTTATATATGTTAGCAATATATATATAAATTAAAATTTTAATAGATAAATTAATCTTCTTTGACTTTTTAATTCTCTAATTAAGTAATTTATATTCATATGTTAAATTTGTGTCTAACAGTTCAATGTGACTATTCAAATATTAAGAATGTTAAAATGATTTTGACTTATATTTTCATGTATGATTTTTCATATAATTCATTTTTTTATAATACAATAATTCAATTATACGAATATAAAATTAATATTTACTTTATTTGAATATAACCATATTAGCTCTCCAATATTAATAGTTGATTCTTTTATTGACAGTTAAAAATATTTTCATAATGATATTCTATCTTAACTAAAGATTTTTTAAATTAATTCTAATAAAAAATAATAGATCATTCTTACTAATTATTTTAAGATGACATATTATAAATATTGAAGTTGGAGTATGCTATGCATGTTGGGCAGACCTTAGGTTTGCAAGTCTGCAGGACTGCAAAAATAACTATCAAGAGGTCGTGGATGTTCCCAGTAAACTTCGAAGCTCTAAGTTAGTGAAGTTGAAAGGAGCCAAATAGCCAGAGAAATCTTTAATACAGTTTAATGATAATGGTTATCAAAACTTACCTTGGAGTGTCTCCTTTTTATAAGCAATCATTTTAAAAAGTGCAGTTGTAGTCTAACTATCCTTAAAAGAGTTTAGATCCAACTTCTACGAGGTAGGTTAGTTGGTCTTTAATTAATAATTAGAGCTATATTTCCTTATATAAATGAATTATATCTTAATTTCACTTATTCTTTTTGGATAATTGGGCCTCTTATATGGGTCTAAACCTCGTGGGCTAGAAGAAGGATAATGGGTCATATTGAATCAATTCAAACCTGACCTGTTAACTCAATGAAAGCGTAGTAACAAATCTTATATTAATTATTCAACAACTTCAGTGTAGTTCAAGACATGTCTAAATCAATTATACAATTTTAAGAATCAACTTTTCTATAGACACAATAATGTTCTATATTAAATTTTTATGTCTGATCAGCTTAGTGAACTCATCATTTAACAAGCATCCACACATTTAGTTAAGTATTTCATACTTTTTTTATGTGATTAATTACTTCTTTTATAATTATGAATTTTTATTATAAGTCTATCTGCAAAGTATATTTATCATATGAAATTTATTTTATAAGTTAATTAATTAAATAAACATGTATTAAATAAAGAATGTATTTACTTAATTATATCATAAATATAAAATAATTTGATTGCTACTAGCCAGTGGATCCAAAACATCATAAATTCAAATTTTTTTGTTTAAATTTTGTCTATCAATATATTATTGATTATTAGAAAATTACTACTGGACTAAGATTTTTATTTAGTCCTGTACCTATATACAGAATCTCAAATTCCTTTAAGATAAATGAGAGCACAAGAAATTAAAATAAAATTGAGCATCCATTTGCATAATCATAGACCAGCACAAAAATAACGTCTTTGTTGCCCTGCTTACATTTGTTTACCAGCCATGTTTCCGTCGAAATAGAAAATTTTAACCTGTGGGATGTGTTTTATTTTCCACCTGTCTTCACCTCCTTCAGCTCGATCAATTCTATAGACCAAATTGTCCGAAACACGAGAAATTTCAAGAGTTTCAAGTTTAGCAAGATGTTCAACCCCAGAAGGCAGTCTCTGGAGTAATTCACAGTTCCTTATGTTAAAGAACCCAAGAAGCTCCAACCTCTTCAACATTTGAAATCCACCAAATACAACTCCTCTGCCTTGAAGGCGTTGTCAATTCGCAGTACAGTTAATTTGGGAAGCATCTGAATGGACTCGAATGTGTTTTCACCCAATCCAGTAGACTTTAACTACAACTTGGTCAAGTTTCAAGACTAGACATCCAATCTGGTATCTTCTTTAGTGAACCCTACAAAAATAATTGTTGAAGACACGTCGGAGGTGCAGATGTACCTTCTAAATCAATAATTTATGTCTCATTAGCTGAAATGAAGCTCAAACTTTGAAGGTTGGCAAGTTGATTGATTGAAGAGCATAGCACCTTCCCATCTTCTGGTTTCATATGGCAAATCCTTTATTTTCTCAACTGCTGTAACATACCAATGCTTTCGATTACTTCACGTTCTTGGCTTACATCTATCCAACAAAGCTTCTGTAGAAATTGTAGACGTCTAATCCCACGTAAACATTCTACAACGTACAGCTCTGCGAATTGATATTTTGTGTCTATTTCATAACGATATACCACAAGGTGGCGCAGTCGTCGAAGTTTGACAACAGTGGCGGGCTATCTGGTGACGTTTAAACCTTTTGAGATCTAAGGTCTCCAAGCTCGGAAGTTTGTCGCCGATCGAAAGTGGAAGATCTCCAACCTGGGTGTCTCTCAAATTTAGATACCTTAGACCACAGAGTTTGAGCACTTCATGTGGGAAACTCCTCAACATGCCTCATTCCGCTCATGTCAAGTACCTTAAGAAGCCTTGACTTGCATCCGAGCACCTCCCATACGGATGTACTTTCAGGAAGATCTTTGACACCAAACAAGAGCAGAGATCGAAATTTTTAAGTCACCCTTCATTTCGTTTGCATTTCCGGGATGTTGGTTTATGCCCTACAGCAAACCGCTTTGGTTGTAGTTTAGTAATAAATTATTTAAATGCTTTCTTTATTTTATAAATGTTTAGATGTATATAATAAAGTATATGGGATAATTGTACATTGCAATTGAAATTATAATGAGATTATAATTATGAGATTCATATTGTATTTATGTATTATTCCTAAATGTTCCTAGTCATTGTTCTATTAAGATTGGACATTAATAGAATATAAAAAGATTAGCACACGTTTTGTTTTTCCTTATAAAGGCAGTAGTCGATCTCATAGGCTAAAGTATAGAGATACTTAAACAAACGTGTTGGTGCTTGCTAGAGAACCACCTCATTGAACAGACCCTATATGAGAAATCTATTTGGAACATTACTTGTATGTCTATGAAATTCTCATTGTGATGATTGTATAAGTGATTCTCTGACTTGAGGTCATCAAAGTTATCTTGTATGGAGATTGTTGTGTTTTGATATTACTTATGATCTATTTAATCATAGGTCGTTTAATCGGTAGTCATTGGATGTAACATGAACTATATGAAGATAGTTGAGTGATCAAGATAGGATTCATCAAGGGAGAATGTTTCGTTGTTCTTGATTAGTATTAATTCAAGAAATCCTTAGCTAAGGTGAAATGATGCTCTGTAAATAGTTTACAAATGTCATTAATTGAATCGATAGCTAATAGTAGAGAACTAATATGATTAGACTCAAAATAGAGTAGATATTAATTTCATGCTCTATGCCTAATCGAAACATTGTATGATGAAAGAATTGAATTATACGAAAAAAAGTATGCACAAAAAGGTAAGTCAAAACTACCTTAATATTCCTAAATATTTGGGTGGTCATGATGCGTTGCTAAACATCAATCTTGATCTATGATTATAAATTGTTTAATTGGAGAATTAATGATAAATAAAAAGGAGTTTTAATTTATATAATTTTAATTATGAATTAAAATTAGATTTTATAATCATTGCCAACACATTTAGGAACCTAATGAGTCTCACATATAAAATGGTTTAAAGAGAGCAAAGTTAATTTAATTAAGTTGGACTTGATTATAAAGTTTGAGAAACTTTATGATTAAATATGAGATATTTAATAAATAAGGATCAATATAAGATATTGAATCTTATTTGGGCATAATTGGTATTTAATTAGAATTATTCCTAATTCTAATTAAAGTTTAATTTAAATTAGTATTTAATTTCAATTAAAGTACTAAAACGTCCAAAGTTATTATAAATAGGCTTGAGCTCTATGGAGCTTGCACTTCATGCTTAATCCTCTCTGTAAAAGTTACAGAGTTCTCTCAACCTGTTCTGTGGATACCGTTAGAGGCCAAATACTTATGCGACTACGGTGGTTGAAACGGATCGGTTTCAAAAACGGTTCGAGGGATACAATAAGATAAAGATCAAGCTTCGGAATAAGGTACGAATTCAATTTCGCTTTATTATGATTCGTGTTAATCATTTTATAGAATTAAATAGATCTTAGTTTTCGGGAAATCAAAGTCACACAAAAATTTCGTGATTATTCCGCCGCAATTCGGATCAGATCCTGACCTAGTTTCCCAATAGTGGTATCAGAGCGAGATTTTAATTCTACAATTTGGTTAAATGTATCTGATTGTTATCGGTCATATAATTTTGGAATTGAATGAGAATATGAAGAGTTTGTATTCTGAACCCAGAATTGTTCTAGTTATTGTTGTGAATGGAATCGTATCTCATTTTTCTTGCTTCTAGAAAATGGTTTCTGGAAATTTCAATTGCGCGTCTTCTTTGCTTGTTATATGTGGTTTTAGAATGACGATTGTGGAAGTTGGGTTTGAAAAACTCATCCCATTCTTATTGTTTTGTGTATGTTCTGGTTTGCGTTTTGTGAATAAGTGAAATCCAGAAAATCCCAGATCTGGAAAACAAGAAGTCAAACATTCGCAACCCAATACAAATTTCTTCTCTTAAAAATAGCAAATACTTTATTATATTTGTAGATGATATAGTGGAATGAATTGGGTATTATTTGTTAAATAAAAATATAAAGTGTTATGAATTTTTATAATCAGAGTACTACAAATAGATAATAGTAGAAAATTTGTACTGGAGGAATTTGACAATTTGACAACTAGTTGTAATCAACAATAAATGAATTCGTGGAGCAGAAGAACAGAAAGTCTTGTTGAGATGCAAAAAGCATGCTCAGAGTTAAGACTTTACCAAATAATTTATGGGTAAAAGCAATACATATAGTTGCTTATATTCTTAACCAAACTCCGTTTTGGTAGAAAGGTTATCTTAACAACAAATAACTTGGTGAGGAGACCATGAAAATGTCAGACAAAATCTCTTGCGACGTCTTTAGGCATGCTGAAAATAAGTTAGATTGTATTACTCGTTGTCGCTCTTAAACTCGTGGAATTTTTCACCGATAAGCCTCATCAAAGCGGGATCACCAATTTCCAGCCTATATAACATCCTAAGGGTTTATTATGCCCTAATATTTCAAAAAATACCCATATTAAATGTAATGCTTAGACTGTTAAATTAAAACTTTATGTTATCATCAATGGTACTGAGAATATTGCAAAAAAAACAACATAAAAACAAAACCTTATTTGGAATCACAAAAAAAATTTCTCACAAGTACTCCAACTAGTAAAGCAAAACATATTGGAGACATTAGTTGGATGGCTTACCTGGATGGGACAACTGTAAACTACAGAGAAGATGGAGGATGTCGAAAGATCATCAACGCTCTTCAACACAAAACAGAGCTTGCAAAATAAGAGAATTTCATATTTAATATAATACATTTGTTCTTTATCTTTTCAGTATTAAAAGAAATTATTATTGCCTATTAGTAAATTGCAAATTACAATATAGTTCATCTTGTTTTCAATTATTAGTAAATAAAATGAACTAGATATCCACAGTAACTCCAAAATGGTAATTTCAAAACTAAACTAACTCTTAAATTCCATAAGTACCATATTTGACAACTCCAACATTCATTTAACTGACTTCAATATCCAACTTCAAATTCCATAAAAAGCAAATTCAAATTCCAACTTAAAATTCCATAATAAACAATTTCATCTTCAAAGTACAATAATTAGCGGTTTCACAACTTCAATTTCCAACTTCAAATTCCATACAATTTCAATTTCATTACAACATCAATGGTTTATGAGATTCAAAATACAAATCCCTATTGTAAAAGCTAAACTACACAATGTCGCATAAGACATTGTGTAGTTTGGGGGACGCAAAACCCACATGAGTTTTATTTTACATATATGTGACATCGTGATTTTAGGAGATCAACAATTAAGGTCTTGTATTACATGGTATAACCATAAAAAATGGTGTGCTATATAACATGTACTTAAGTCGCACGATGTTATTTAGTCATTTTTTTAGGTTTTCTAACACAAAATGACATTAGATGATACACATGAAACAATAAGCAAATGGTAAAGGGTATATGATAGTTTTAAACAAGTGAGGACTAAAGTGAAAAGGATTCAAACCATATAGGGAATCAATGTAATTAACCAGAATTTATTTAGTGTTAATCTTCAGTGACACATA
This sequence comes from Erythroxylum roigii, assembly GCA_027576455.1. NCBI lineage: Eukaryota > Viridiplantae > Streptophyta > Magnoliopsida > Malpighiales > Erythroxylaceae > Erythroxylum > Erythroxylum roigii. The sequence goes on along the minus strand of JANZXV010000212.1, from coordinate 39,068,963 downwards.
AAAGAATAGTGAACAAATTACATGTTCTAACTTATTTTTATAACAAATTCATATAAGATATCTCTCTAGATACAAAATGAACTAATGGGGGTCAGGAACTAAATTCCCAAGGCAGCCTCACTTGCGTGGGTTGTAGGAGAGGGAGATCACCTGTATAGGAGCAAATTCGGACATACTATCGTTAGCTATACGAACGAAACAATACTGAGCAATACTCCAGACAAGATGATTTGGGCAGCAACCCAAGATGGCATTTTCACAATCTCTTCAACACGCGACATTGGGATGGAGCTGAGGGAGCAAGTACCTTGGGCTGAACTGGTTTGGAAACAGGTATTGTGCCCTAAATCTGCTTTCTTCTTATGGCTAGTTATTAAAAATAGATTGAGAACGAAGGACAGGTGGTTTGGTACATTCGGTCCTATTTATGTGTTGTGTAAGCTAGTAAATGAAAGTAGGAACCACTTGTTTTTTGAATGTGAGTATTCCAAAGTGGCGTGGAGTCAAATATTGCATTTGATAGGCACTCTGAATTCTGTATATGATTGGAATGATGTGCTGGAAGAGGTTATACATAAAACCAAACAAGAGAGGCTAGACGGTTTCATTATTAAGGCCGTTTCAGATGATACTTTATCACATATGGAGGGAGAGGAACAAATGGCTTTACAAGCAAGTTGAACGAAGTAAATATGAGCTTGCGGAATGCATAGTTAATTTCGTAAGGGAGGCCATCATTGTGAATGGGAAACAGGATTCTATGCGACTAGCAATAAGGAGGCATTGGTTTCTGTAGTTGTAAGTTGTTTGTTTTTATTGCGCAAATGGGAAAGTAGGGGCTGTTGTCTCCCCTTTTATATCCTTTGTAGGTTGTAATATATTGTACATTGTAGACTTTACCTTTTTTGGTAATATAATTTCTTAAATTTTCAAAAAAAATCATATAAGATAATCACAGAGCAACAACAACAATAATAAAAGAAAGTAAGGAAATGAGAGATAGAATCAACTTATAACAGTTTAGTTTAACAATCCTTAAACATATATTTATAATTAATGTTCAAAGTTATTAACATTTGCAAGTTTCAGCATCTGTTATACAAGGAAAACCATATAAAAATAAAAAGTTTTCTTTTTTTTTTTGCACGCACCAATGATTTAGGATTCCATATGATTAATATATGTACACATATACACTTATATATTCTCAATGACCTAGAGAGGTATCCGAGCATTAAAAACTAAAAGGGGAAGTCTTAAAGAGACCTCTCTGAACTTTGGTCAAACACTTTAAAGGCATGATAAATTCATCCCAAATTACCAAAGGAAATCATGTCTTTTTCCTTCCTTAATCTACTGTAACACATTGCAAAGCCAAATGTACTACAGATAATGAAAACAAATGAAAAAACACTCCAAAAATTGTCGGATATTTTCTCTTAAAATACCAACACTATGAACACAACATTCATCATAGAGAACAAATGCTGAATCACTTACCTCGACGAAAGGATAGACAAACGACGACTGGAGAAGACAAAGGCACATAAATGTCAAGAGGAGAAGAGAAAACAATGACAAACCAACATTGGAGAGAGTAAAAAGGCAGAAACTGGTGTGGGAGAGAGGAAAAATAGAGGGTGACCTCGGCACTGATTCATTTAACAGAAGTTGAGACGAAGTCGTTTAGCGTCGAAGAAATGACATCATCTCAACTTAATTTTTTTTCAACATCCAAATATTTGACGACGAATTAATTTTTCGTCGCCGAAAGAAAAACAACATTACACATTTCACAACCAATTTAAAAATCGTCATCTTTTGTATGAACGCAACGACATTTCACTTCACTTAATTTGTCTATCTATTTAGCAACGATATCACAAACCGTCGCAAAATGTTCACTTTTCACAACCAATCTTCGAAAGTGTCACCAATGTCAAACTTTTTTACTAGATTTTAAATTTTTGCTAAATTTTTTTAATTTATCATAAAAATAAATTACTATAAAAATTATATATGATAAAATGCAGCTTTGTTACACTTAATAACATTTTTAATGGCAATAGCATATCGAACAAGTAATTTAACTAGTGTAATGTTTTACGAAAATTTACATTATGTATAAATATTCTCATAAATTATGTATGTAAAATTTATGAGAATATTTATACATAATATGAGATTATTATATTTCCAAATGTGAAACCAAATGGTAATGGCAAACCATTTAGGGATAGATTTATGAATCCTAAGTGAATGGTATATTTCTTTAGACTTTATCGAAAACATCATTTATGATAACTACAAACGACTTTGTTTTCGTGTTATTCATCAACATTCATCTTCGTTCACCATACAACAAATGACATCATTTTTTGTACAACAAACTTTTTGTTGTACCGCAAACGACGTCGTTCCCTACTAGGTTATTAGTACAAAATTGAAGGCAAAGATTAAGCCATCTTTGTCTTCGACTATTCGTCATTTTCATTCATTCTCCCTCTGGTTTTGGAAATTGTTGAAGAAGTCTCACACGTGATGAATCTTTGTCTTCTATTATGGTCGTCTTCAATTGTCCATACATCCAAGTAAGTCATCCACCTTATGTATTGTCAGTTTTCTATTCTCCTTTCAATCTCTGGGTTGTTGTGATGTGCTTTTCGTGTCTTCTTTGTCCCTCTATTTGTTGTGATGTGGTTTTGATTGTTTGCGTAAATTACCACTACTATGCTTCATTGTGACTAATTGAAGATATGTAAGTACTAAATTGTAGTACTTTCACTTATCATCGAGAATTTAATTTAACATAATGAATTTTATTCTAAATTGACTTTTTTTGACAAAATAAAAAATGACATCGTTTATCTTAACAAGAAATGACGTTATTTTGTATTAGGTTATTAACACGAAAACGAACATCTCTTCATTTTCGTGATAGTCGTCAAAATTCCTCTACATTCTTGATCCAATAACCATTGTCCCCTCTCTTATACTCGTCTTGTGTGTTTTGGTCATCACCATCGAAGAAGCATCCTTAACTGTCTTGGTATTTTTTTTCCTTTTCTATTTTCGAACCCTCATTCTTGTGCTCTGTTTTACTTATAAGTTTAGGTGTTTATTGTGAGTTCTTTTTTTCTACATATGGTGTATGTGTTGTTTTGTTTTTGTGTTTCGAAAATGATTTATTATCTTCCTTTGTTGGTTATATATGGGTTGACTTTTTCATATGACCTTCAATACTTCTTTCAAGAAACCCTGCAAACTATTTGATGAAAAGTTTGAAAGCGTATTTAACTTTTTTTGTAATAATAGTAATATAACCCTATATAGATAATACTATATAGTAATATAACCCTCTATAGATAATATAACCCTATTTAGGCAATAATTGGACTTATAGAAATCCAAATTGAGTAATTTTGGTGTCAATGGATTTCTAAAATTTAGGGGAACATTTTGTGATGAGATTTATGGAATGATACCAGGATTGTACTTTAATTGTTATAGTGGCGCATTTGGAACGTCAACCCACAGACGTTGCCGAGAGTTCCAGGCACTAGCTTCGGAAGCTATTAGTGAGTAACCTAGATGGTTTCTCTCAATTATTAATTGCTTATATTTCTGTTAACCAATAGGAGAATAAATGATTCTAGCTTGAAAGAGTCCAGTTTCAACTTCTTGGAGTTCTTATTGACCCAATTAAATGTATCCATTCAAGTTTATCAATTCATGTAATCAAAAAGTAATACTATAGTAAATACTTGTCTAAATATTGATGTTTGATTAAATTCTTAATCGCTCTATATTTTACATGTTATTTGAAACTAAAATACTTGGTATTTGTCACTTTTCTAACATGTTCTATATGGATTGTATGATAGTTTCATATATTTTGTTCATTATCTTATATGTAATGATCTTGAGGAGAAAACACAAAATTGGGTGTTACTTTATCCATAATTGTCCAATCGAGGAGATTTTAAAGTCATTTAAAAAAATAAGAGGATGGAAAACAACTTTATAAAAGAAAATTAGATGTCAATTATAGTTTAAAAATATTGAAAAGTAGAGAAGTTAGTGAAAAAAAGGTATAAGCACAAAACTAGCCAAGGAGACAAGTGCTTTTTTTTTTCAAAGCTCAAAGAGGTTAAGAAATAGAACAAGACTAACATTGGAATGGTGTATATGATCGATCTCAAACTGATCATGGTTTTATGTAAGAAAGTTATAAAACAAAATTGACATGAGTTACAACTTGGTGTTAGGTGTTGATTACATGTTGATTTATATTGCATAAAAGTTTCAAAATAAAATTAACACTAGTGTGGATGCTGATCTGGCACCGATTCTTATGCACAATTCATGAAGACATGTTATTTCTTAAGTTTAGGTAGTCTAGGACTCTATTTGTGTAACCTTAACTATAAATACTAGTTTTAGGTTAAATCTATAAACTTTTACAAGGTTTTAGTCTTTCTTAGCATTGTAGGAGGTTTCATAGTAAAACTGGAGGAGTTTTTATAGTAAGATTGGAGGAGTCAATGACAACTTTTATAAATCATTTCTTCTATTCTTTCCCTTAAGTTAAGATTAATTTGTTTATTTTTTTATTTTCATTATGTTCAGTGGCTAAAAAGCTTAGTTAGGGTTAATGATGTATCTTATAATAGAGTTTTCAATTATCAATGATATGGTTATTTTTTTGTTGAATTTATTGTCTTTTTTTCTTAATTGTTGAGTTTATTTGTAGTTATTATAGATTAATCTTAGGGACTTTGTGAAGGATTGATAGATGAATTATGATCTGTAAGCTAGAAGAATAAACACTTTAGCATTAGAGAACAAAAGTATCCTAGATCATTGTTACAACGAAATATACTAACTATGCTTAGTGAATTTAATTAGGTTGAATTGTACATTGAGAGGTGGTAATTGCCTAATTAAATATACCTATATGATTTAACAGAGGGGATAAAAACTTATGGTTAATTGTTATTTCATTATAGATAAAAACTTTAGGTTAATTGTTATTTCATTCTAGATAGCCAAACTTATTTGAAAATTTAAATTATACGTAAGTTTGCTTCATTAATTTTCCTTTCCTAGTCTATTTACATGTTTTCAATAGTTTAGTGAATTAAATGTCTCTAGTAATCTTTACCTCTATTTAATTTAGTTGTTTAACTAAGATTATTAATAAATTTAGTGATATAGTTCCTATAAGATAGACATTTAAAAATTAATCGAGTTTTAATTACTTGTTACAGTTGAATTTGTACGATGAAGATTTGATAGATCAAGTTTTTGGGATCATTGATGGGGACACAATTTGAGGGCATGCACTATAACTTGTATGGATCACTAAAGTTGAGGTTATCTTCAAATCAACCTTTACAAATAGTAAGTTTCCTTGTCTATAACACTTTAAAATTTCAAGGATGTTATAAAATTTGTTCATATATATTTCATGGTCAAGCATAGACATTTTTCATCTAAAAAAAATATTGCGGTTAATGTTATGACAGATGAAATAAAGAAACCTATTAATCCAAATGTTGGTTTAAACAAGAACAATTATCAAGGAAAAAGCATTGGGATGTCTACAAGACTTGGGGCGTAATAACGGGGAGGATCTCAAAGCCAGAAAAAGTTAAGAACATGTTAACCTAATGGTTGACCACCAGATTGGTTGTATAAATTCTTGTATTGTGTTTTCTGCTATTTTATGTTTACCATATATGGACAAGAACTATAAATTAGACATACCATTACTTTTTAATCTATTTGTGGTTTGAATTGTTATATGTAGACCTTTTAATACTAACACTGTGTAGAAATCTAAAGTTTTTTCAACTTTTTATTTTATGTGTCTAAGCTTTATATAAAGCATAGTTGAGTACACTTTATTTGATAATGAACAAAAATGAAATTTTTGTGATCAAATAGCAATTAAATTTTAAATGTCTATAATACGCTTTAGATTAATAGAACATGTGGAATACTTTCGATAACAAATGGAAAGACTACATAATAAATGTTGAAGGTCAATGGTGTCTTTATGGACTAACAAATTACTTTAATTTGAGTGCTACAGGTCCACTTTTAAGAAAGCTACACATATAAGTCCTTTAGCAAACCTAATTTCATAAACCAAATAAATCAATCACACTAGTTAGTTGTTCAAAAGTTGTTATTAAGGTCCCATTAATTTCAAATAATATATTAGTATAAGGTCCTAAAGGAAATTTTCGTTTATTAAAATAAAAGGGTTCATACATTATAGTGATGCTTAATTACATTAAGAATTTATTAACTATCCTTATACAACTTATACAAAAAACTAAAAAAATTGAAATATTTTCTTTCATATAGCAATATAGCAACATGTTATGACCACCCAAATATTAGGAATTTCAATATAGTTTAACTCGACCTACCCTTGCATAATTATGATATATATTTTAATCTTTCCATATTCTAAAGTTCCAATTAGACATAAATATGAATTTGATGCCTACTCAATTAAATCCAATCATATTTGTTCTTGTTAATTAGTAGTTGATTTATAATTGATATTTGAAAATAACTTTTCAAATCTCAATTCACTCTAAAGAATTTCTTCAATCACCACTAATCAAGAACAATGAACATTCTCTCTTTAGAGTGACGAATCCTTTATTAGCTTACTCATCTATCTTCGTATGTTCATACTATATCTATATATTATCGACTGAGCTACCCTAAATAGATTATGTCATAAGTAACATGAAAACGTAGTAAATCCCATGTGAGATACTCTCATAATCTTAAGTCTAAGGATCAATTATACAACCAACATAATGAAAAAATAACAGATATATAAGTAATATTTCATTTGAGATCCTCATAATAGGGTTGGTTTAGTGAACTTATTCTTTAATAAGTGAAGTGAATCACACATTAAAACAATACTTAATAATGATATACAGATGCACAAGA
>JANZXV010000212.1:39038232-39052031 GCA_027576455.1 Erythroxylum roigii | reverse complement strand
GAAATGTATGTATATGGTTTTTGCAATGTAATGAAATTTTGACAAGTATTTTGTATTTGTAACAGGCCCAAATGGCTATTGAAATTTCTAATGATTGTATTACTATGATTGAAAATGTCCATGAAATAAAGCGGGCCCAAATTGTTTACTGATTTCTGCGCATTTGATTGTATTCAAAAAAAAATCTGTACTGAGTTTGACTATTTCAGTGCGCTAGCACACCACCCTCGTGGGGCAAAAAGTCGGACATCACCCACGATGTCAGGTTCGAGTCCTGCGAGAGTGGGGAGTTACAATTGTGATGTCATTTTAATTGATAATTTAAGCTGAAAAGTTGAAAGCTATACATGCAGGTCAATGTTCAATGAACAAGTCAACAGCATGAAATAAGTTCAGCTAGATATTTGTCATATGCACTAATTGTCCAATCTCCAGTATATGTAACATTTTATCAAATGTGACAAGAAAAGCCTTCAACAACAAATATCGACAATCTTAAGAAACGAATAATAAATACCTACTGATAGGCATGGAAACAAAGTGCAGCAATTAGAGACCTAATATGAACCTCTTTAAGATTCAACCCTTATCAAGCCATATAGAACAACTCAGGCTATGTTTATATCAAACATAAATACTCCAAAGTTCAAATAAATTTGTAACACTTTCTAGTAAATTTGTTATACTCTTTTAGCTCTTTAAACAAACTTACAGCAGATTGGAGGTATGCAGGGGTAAACTTGACACCTTCCATGAAAAAAGTCACTAGAGCTAGTAAGATAAAGGACATAATCATGATAATTGAGAAGAGAGTGATATTGTCCATCGAATCTTGCCAATCAATAAGCCACTTATCATGCACTGGTAGCATACATAATAAGGTACAAATATTATATGCATCTGATGTTTTTCTCCAATGAAAAAACAAAACCAACAAAGTAAAGCCAGACAGATAAAAAGTGTTGCAAATTACAAAATTGGAAAATCAGATTACCTCTTTCTTCCCTATGACCATTTTGCTTAGGACATTATGGGATTGGTTAGTCAAATTGGAAGCCATTGCAGTCTAGAAACCAGCCCTATTTCAAGAAATAAAAGTAAAAAAGGACTATTACATACTACTTAAGATTTGTATAAATGTTTGGCATTCAGTAAAATTTTTAGACAGAATGGGAAAGGATAAAAAAAATCTAGAGGTGGGAAGTAAAGGAATAACCATTTTGGAAAACACTATAGCCCAATTACATAAGATGTATCTGGTGCATACCAATTGAAGGAAGCCTCAGTTACAGATGCAAGTGCCACACCACCAACAATTGGCACAAGGGAAGCAACCACCCAAGGTGTTGGCAACTGTAGCACCAGGAGAAAAAGTAGGAAACAAGGTCAAGAGCAATTTATTTCAACAAAGGAACATAATCAACAAGAATAAGTGCCAGAGCAGTCGGGCAGTTGTAAATCTTCAAATGCAAACATTAAGTAAGAAGAAGTGAACGCGGAGAAAAGGAGATAGAGGGAGAAAAATAGGCTACTTCTGCGGAAGATTCGCATATACGTAACCGGTATCAACTAAATCCAAACAAGATATCGGTTGTGAAGACAGAAATTAGAACACTCACCTCACCAAGGAACATAGCAGAGAGGACCACTGAGAAAAAAGGCTCACTAGCTTTGATGGTGTGAGTAAATGAAACAGCCACTTTCCCAAGACTCATATTAGTGAAAAGATTTCCTAGCGTGTGAACCACTGCCAATGGCAGTATAGCGGCAAGCTGGGTGAACACTTACCATGATCAGTCTTACTTAAAAACAAGAGAAAATAGTTTCAAATTCAACTATAGTACCTGTGCCCCAGTAATTTTTGGCCTCTTATGAAGATTGAAAGTCCACATAAAAATAACAAGGACCGTTCCAACAACAAACTGAACTGCAGTTACAGTCACTGGATTCGGAAATACTTTCAATACCTGAAACACGAAATATATTATAAACATGGTCCCAGAGTTGAAATTCCCTATATCTATACAGATTAGTCGAAGAAATGTCTAAAAAAGCATATTTTGGAATAACTGCAAATTCAAGAAGTGTGTTCTGGGCATAGTCAACGATTTGGTCAATTTGACTGCAAAATCTGAGTCTGGTTCGAAAGAAACCTTACAGATTCTCCCAAAGCACACAATAAGCATAAAAGCAAGAGAATCTCTTTTTGCAAGATTGCCATTTTTTGGAAAATGATTCCTCGCAAAGCCTTCGCATCAACTTAAATATCTACCATCTGGTACCAACAATCACCTTTGCGATCTGACACTTTCTAATCAACAACGAAAACAGAAACTCTCTTTTCTCAGAAACAAAATTAAATAAAAGAAAAATAACCTGCTTGTTGTAGATATTGAAGTAGATATTGAAAAGGTACCAAAGCCCGAACAACATTCCAAGCACCAGAATACTCCCTAAGTCCGATGACTTATCACTTTCATCAGCACTCTCCGGCACGGCGGCGGCGCGAACCTCAAAGCTCTCAGCTTTCCGTTTGGAAACAACCGGAGGCAGAGGATTCCAAGCACGGAGGCGTGGGGAAGAAGAGCAAAAGGACCAGGATCGGTGGGGTAAAACGACATTGCTGAGCTCGTCGAAATCGGGGCGCTTAGCATGGGCGCGAATAGGATCGAATCGGAAGCCGTAGCCAGGGTTAAGCTGGCGAGGGCGGCTACGGACGGGGAGAGAGGAAGATGAGGGAAGAGCGAAAGCGGCGGTCTGCATTGTTGGGATGGAAGAGAGAATAGAGGTGCTTGGGTGTGCGAGAAAATGAAGGAAAAGGAGGGAAACTGACAGAAATAACGAGGTGAGTGGCGGCGTTGGAAAGTCCGCAGACTTTGGAGGAGATGTTTGGTGAGCACTGTTGGTGGCTGTCCCAACTGCAATATTATTAGTTTTTTTTGAACTTAAAAAGAGAAATGACTTTCATGATGTTGTTGACATTCTAAAAACACTACTGTTGATTGATGAGACCTTGTAATTTCCATCATCTTCATGTCGATAATAGTAATGGCAAATTCAAAACTACTTGGTTGGACTCAAAGTTAATTTAAGTTAATTAAAATTTAATTTTAAATTTTACTAATAAAAGCTCGAACTTAAATATAATAATAATAAGGGAGTGCTTGGTTGGAGGTAATGAAAAAAAATATATGAGAATGGAATGAAAACTTGTGTTTGGCATCAAACTATCATTAAAGGGGTAACATTTTCATTACCTACTTCTTGGCAATCCTCCATTCCCCTAAGGGCGAATCCAGAAATTATTTTGAGTGGGGGCAAAATATTTAAATTACTGAAAAAATTTGAATTTGAATTATTATTTTTAATTTTAATTTCATTAAAAAATTAAAATTTTGCCCTATTAATTTAATTGGTGACAATAATAATAATAATAATAATAATAGATATATTAAGATATCAAATAAAAATAAAATCTGAGCCCATCTATTTTTAATTTTTTATTCATAAGGGCATCTAGGATACTTCTTTTATCCCTATTATCACTAGTGTTAGATGGTTTGTACTGTTTTTGTTCATTTTTACGACTTTATATGCTACGATTTTTCGTTTACAATGAGAAATCTTATCTTGCGTCTTCATTAAAAGTTTAAAAGAATGTAAAGATTAAAACTGTACTAACTCTATTACAACTTACAAGAACCCATCTCTAAATTATATGTACTACACATTCTTCCAAAGAAAAGAAGTAGGAATTTACCTATCAACACTAGAACGGGGTAAGACCTGTGGAGGAATCATTTTCTCAATTGCGTTCAATATGGATTATTGTTTTACGCTTTGGGTGTGACAACCCTTGTGGAGTTAGGGAAAGAAAAGCCAAAAAGTCAAAAAGTAGTGATGAAAAAGCCAAAGGGGTACAAAAAATCTGAATAAAAAAAGTCAATAAAATATGTAGTTTTTATCTCTCTTTTTGTAGGCTTTCATTTAAAAAAGTCATGGCTCAAATAATATTAATTTTAATAAAAATAGATAGACTCAGATTTTATTTTTTATTTGATATCTTAATAAATTTATTATTTTTTATTATTTTTTGTCGCCAATTAAATTAATGGGAGTAAAATTTTAATTTTTTTATGAAATAGGAGCAAGTGGGGGAGCAGTGGGGGCAAGTGCCTCCACTTGCCCCCGCTGTGGCTCCGCCCATGTCTATCAGGGATAATATTCTTTTTGAGGCACTTGCACCTGCTGTGGCTCCGCCCATGTCTATCGGGGATAATATTCTTCTTACGCAGGAGATATTGAAAGATTATAACTCTGGAAAAACATTAAAAGTTGTTGTTGGAAGATCGTCTTCTTTAAAGTATTTGATACTGTGAATTGACACTTCGTACAAATTTCTTGAAAGCTCTTGAATTGCCTACTAAATTCATTGAATGAATTATGATGTACTTAAAATCTACTTCAATTAGTATACTTGTAAATTGGATTCCTACTCAGCCTTTTTATCTTGTGCCAGAGGAATAAGACAAGGAGATTCTCTTTTCCCTTATCTATTCACTTTTGTCATGGAAGGTATCTCTCCAATTATCTACAAGATCATTAGTTCTATTGGCGAATGTCACTATCATCACAAATGTAGTGTTTACAAACTCGCCTATTTAACGTTTGCAGATGACTTTATTCTTCTTTCAGGAGTTGAAACTCATTCAGTGATGTTGTTAAAGGAACTTCTTACACTATTTTCTAGATGGTCAGGATTGAAAGTGAACATAGAGAAAAGCAGCTTGTATTGCTCCAAAGCTGGGAGGAATGCTGATGAACTTTCTAGGATAACTGAGCTACCAATTCAAGTATTTTGATTGTATCTCACTTATTGAAAGGATTAAAGCCAGAATCAATACTTGGCAAAATAAATTCTTGTCACTTGTCGCAAGGGTCACTTTGATAGTTTTAGTACTTAGAAATCTTTATGTCATTGGATCTCTCATATCATTCTTTATAAGAAAGTAATTAAGGAGATCAAGGGATTCATAAAAGCTTTCTAGTGGTCTGGAAATTTTGGCAATTTTAAGAAAGCAAAAGTCAAATGGACTGAAGCGACTATTCTTAAAAAACAGGGAGGACTGGGGATCATTCCTATTACTATAATGTAAAAAGTACTCTTGGGCAAAAGAATTTGGAGGCTATTCAAAGACAAAAATGCAATTTGATTAAAATGGCTACATGAAACATATCTAAGGAATGAAAGCTTCTGGAACTTATCAATCTCTAGAGAATACTCTTGGTTTTTCCTTCACATGTTGATATTGAGATGGGTTGTGTACCCTTGGATTAAGCATGGGCTAGGAAATGGAGATGACATACGGGTGTGGTTTGATTATTGGACTGAACATAGTCCATTTATACTTAGTATCCCTTCTTACTATCATACTTCCACTCAACACTAAAGCTTCCTTACTGATGAACCAAAAAATATGGGTAGGTAACTTAGGAGGCTTCAACCTCTTGAAGGAATAACTCCCCCTAATCACTCATAGGCACAGGTAGGACTTGGTTTCATGGAAACTTGACTCTTCCGAAGTCTTTACCAACAAATCTTGCTATAAGGCATTGCTAGCTGAGAGAGAGAATATATCGGGGTTTAACCTATTATGGAAGCACTCACTAAATCACAAGGCCTCAATATTTACTTGCTTGGTTATTAATAATAAGATTCGTACTAAAAATAGATGATTTGATTATGTGTCCTGTGCAGAGAAGATGAAGATAGGAAACATTTATTCTTTTAATGTAGATACTCAAGAGTTTTTTGGAGCTAACTGATTAATGCTCTTCTTACAATTGGCTATCTACTATTAACTAGACCACCGGGATCGCTAATCAAAAGTTGCAGGATGAAGCTATGCATAAGACTTCTTTTTACTATAACTATTTACTTCCTATGAAGAGAAAGAAACAAGAGGATTTGTAAGGGTGAGGAAGTAAGCTAGCAACAATTAGCTGAAGATATCATCAACCGGATCAGAGTCATTATGATAGCTAAAATTGATCAACATACACTATTTATAGAAATGAAAACTAGATAAAATTTGTAACTTATGATATTTTTTGCGCGTTCTTGTAATATGTACTATGTAGTGAACTTATTGTAGTATTGAGTTAACTTTGTTATAGTTAATAATATTCTTTATTACCCTCAAGGGGTGTGGCTCGATGGTTGAGGGCGAGACTTGATTTCGGTTAGGTCTCAAGTTCGATTCCCTGCTAGCCCCTCTTGTAAGTAGGGTGCTCAAAAAAAAATTCTTTATTAAATTAAAAAAAAAGATAAGTTGATCTATTTCTTAATGTTCTTTCTAAATATTTCATACACAATTAATCATATGTTATATTGACATATCTCCACATAGATGGACCTAATGCACTTGATATTACTTCTTTGAAATCTTTCAAAATTTTAAAAGTATAAACAAATTCATCATACAAAAATTGACTCTAATGCATTTCAAAAAGTTTTTCAAAAGTGAATCTTTAATTAAATTTTCCCTTTCAAATTTAAAATAGGATTAATTACAAAAAAAACCTAAACTTTGGTTATTTTTTTAATTATAATTCGAACTTTAAAAAATAGCGATAAAATAATTAAATTTTTTAAAATTTTCAATTCTAACTCGATGTTAGACTTATCGTCATCTTTGTTGACATGACATATTAATTAGACATGTCAACATAATTGACAAAAGTGAGTATGATTATTGAAACTACTTCGTTTCATAATAACACATAAAAAGGGAGAGAGGTGGGTTTTAAGTTCCACATCGGTGGCTGGCGATCCTATCCAAGCGAGAAGAGTGAGAGAGTTTCATAGATTAAATGTAGTGAATAATATAAAAAAATAAAAAAGACATTAAGCAATAAATAATTCATACATTATCATATTTTAGAAAAAAAGTTTATTCTAATAATTCTGATACTGTATCCAACAATTCATAAAATATTATTGATAAAATATAAATGACAAGTTCTTAAAGTATTTTTTTGTTAATTTTTAGAATAATTACATTTATCTTTAAATTATATTTATAATCATCGGATCCGAGTCAATTTTCGAAATCCTAAATTTTCAGGACATTAAGGTCCGTAACATCTTCGGAAAGCACGGTGGTATAAAAAGTTAAACCCCAACGCCTTAAACCTATATTGTATTTGCCCAAAGATGTCCTCCGGTATTCTCGCTCTGTCCGCTTCCCTTCCCTCTCTTAGCTCTCCCTGTCTCTCTTCTGTTGACTAACGTTCTCCCCTGCCACCGACACACCGTCATCTTCTGAGCAGCAATATTATTAGGTGAATGTAGGATGTGACAGGACCTGCCATGGTGCTGTTGGAAGACCCCGGTAGCAAAGGCAAAGCTTGTGAGGGGGAATTTGAGGTCATTAGGAAGAAATCAAAGAAACGGAAAAGGTATTCGACTAGTGTTGGCGAAGACAATTCTAGCTCTACTGCACTCGAACGGCATCGCAAAAGAGTGCTCTTGTGTTTATCGAGGCCGTCTTATGTTCTTAGATTAGGTTCTAACAATTTACGTTTGGAGAATCGGAAAGTACTGCGTCATCTATTGCGGAAGCTGGTGAGGCAACATGATTGGGTTGAAGCAAGTGGGGTTTTAAGCTTGGTCTTGCAAGGGACTCGTAAGGACAGTTGCCCTATAGCTACTAGATTCAAGTATTGGGTATGGTTTTTTCTTCTTCGGAGTTTTGTTCTGTATCCTTGTGTAATATGTAACTTATGCGACTAATGCGCATTTAACGCAATATTTTAGGCCTCGATGGAGATTCTCAACCGTATAGATAGTGACCGTGGAAATTCAACGCGAGTTGTTGATAACTTATTTGATACTTGGATGATGAGGATTGGTATCAACTTGGTCAATAAAAGACGAAGAAGAAGTGGGCATGCCAACGAGGTATTGTCTTTTGAATGCTTTATGGTCAGACAAATATTATGCTCTTGGCGCGTAAATTTTGTCATCCTGAAACATTGCTTGTTACATGTTTGTGGGATTTTGTTGATGAAATAAACTTGTTTTTGAGCAGCATGGTTTTGTGGTTCGCTTGGAGTCGATCCTGTTCCACCTTATGCAAGGGGATGTTGAGGGTGAACGGCACAATGCTAGAAGGTACGTACTATTGTTACGGATGATTTATTATTCACATAGATGCATAATAAATATGGAATTCCTAGCCTTATCAGACATTCTCCTCATATATTAATGATTTGCAATGGAGCATTCTACAATGTACATTGTTCTAACTGACGGTTACATGGATAAGTTTCAGTATCTTGGTTTATATGACTGCTGAATCTGTTTTCTTTTATTTATTAATTTTATTTTATAAAAAGTCAGTCTGACCATGCGATAGGGGCCAAATATTTGGGTCCTCATGTGGTGTATTCAAGTTTTTTCCATTATTCATGTAGTGTTGGTATCCTATTTTCTTGTATGATTTGCCTTATAAGTTAAGAAATTGGGACTTGGTTTTTTTTCCTGGATTATTCTTTTTTGTAGTTCTAAAATAGCTTAAATAGGTTTTGACTCATTCATTAGCTTATTAGTACATTCACAGTTGCAAAGAAATTAGGGTGGCTTCTCTGTTAGTTAATATTAGTGTCATATTATCCTCCAAGCCTTTGGATTAGCGATGTCAACCCCCCTCCTCCAATATGCAAGACTCGAGTTCAAGTCTCGTTACTTGCCAAAAGTAAACATCAGTGTTGTTACTAAGAAGATTTGCTTTGTGGCTCTGCATTAGAAATTTATGCGAGTGCAATAGGTGGAGGGATCTATTTCGAAGCCAATATGATGTTTGTTACTGATCCTCTGCTCTAATATCTGTCTTAATCAGTGTTCAGAACAAATCCTTGATCTGCTTTTGTGGCCAAAGAATGGCGTCAACTAATATAGATAATGCTGCTTCCAGAGATATTTGGCAAGCCTAGGTATTGTTGAGGCAGAGGAAATGAAAAGGGAAAAATTCCTGTTTGCTGTATCCATCTTGATCCCGTTGCTTTCCATCAATGATAGATTCCATACATTATTCATCTGATACGAGGATTGCGTGTATTTCATGGTTGATATGTTGAATATGATTTGTTAAACTATTTTACAGACGTTCTTTTTATAGCAATCTGTTTAGTTATAAGAGTATACAAAGTTAAAAATATCGGTCTAGGAAAGATCATCAGGTTTTTTGTTTTTCACAAGTATAAGTACTGTTTAATATGCCTTTATAAGCTCATAATATTGTCATTCAGAATATCATGATTGCTTAACCTTATTATAAACTTTTTTTGTGTTTTGATTAGCTTAATGCAGGAGCATGAATTTGAGGGTCATCCTTTGTTCAATATGATCATTGGCTTAATATTCTACGAGCTCTGGTATTCTAGCCTCCCAGAAGACTTGCGGTGGAACAATTTTCACCAAGTTCATTCAGACTTGTCACCTAATTTTTCACAATCAGATTTGCCAAGATTCACTTATGAAGTCAGAGATTCTGAGGAGCATAATGTAGTTTTGACTGATGATTCCTATACTCAATTTCAATATGAATCAGAGACCTCCATTATGAATAACAAAGAAGCATTTCTTAATGCTGATAATCACTTCCACAGAGAATTGATTCCAGTTGATGCTGCAGTTAACCTTCAGGCACGAAATCACCCACAAGAAGCCCAACCACAAGGATTTTATGCTAATTCTGTTGGAAATGAGCCATCAGTTGAGAGTGACTATGGTTTCATACGTTCTGTTGGCAATTTGTCCGCTGTTAGTAAGTTCTATGTTCTTTACATTGTGTTTCCATTCTTGTTCTACTTACTTGCATATAAGAAATTATGTTAACCATTAGTATATATATGAATGCTGAAATTTTGTTTGCTTTTTTCCAAGAGAACATCAAGCCATGGTTACTGCCCATACGTAGAGGGAATTGGGATTTGTGTCGAGCAATTCAGGATGAAGAATTTAAGAATGCTGTGAAGTATTTACAAGTTGCTGCTAATGCGACCCCTCCAGTGTTTGCAGCTTTGATTCCATTGATACAGGTTCATGGGTTTCTAATACTTTGTTTTGGGATTCCTAACGCAGCAGATGCTGCTTTTATATAATTTTTTGATAATCTTTTAACTTTTAGCTTTTTTTTTAATACTGATTCATATATATTTACTTGTGTCCATATGATTTATAATTTCATGTATTTAGGACCTATTTCTGTACATTTTTGTCCTCTAAATTTGTTCTGTCAATTTTGCGCCAGTTATTGCTGATTGGAGGTAGAGAAAAGGAGGCTCTGCATGAACTGGAAAAGCACGGTGGCAATTCATGTTTTCCTCTTCCTTTTAGGTGTTGGTTTATTTGCCAAGTTATAGCTTTTTGTGTCTGAAAGAGAAAATTGCGGAAATAATTCCCATGTATCTCACATTTTGTTTTATTAAGTGTGTTATTTTCTCCAAACTGTGTATTTAAAGTGCATGAAACATCAATTTGTTATTCCATTTGTGCTAATTTTCTGGTTGTCACACTCCTTTGCTTAAGCTGTAGCTTTTACTGCGGCGCATCATAGTTTTGTTCCATGAACAGATGCACTAACAGATACATTCTGCAGGTTGAGGGCTCATATTTTGGAGTGTGTTGATCCTAATAACTTTGATGCACTAGCAACATGTTATGAGGCCATCTTAAAAAGTGATCCTACATGCAGTCAATCATTGGCAAGGCTTGTCAGCTTTCATCAAGATGGTAAGTTTTCTGTTCATTTGGAGTAGTGTTCCTTTTTACTTTTTCTGTCAACTTTTTCTTTTGTTGTTTAATATTATAGCTATATTTTGGCTTCATTAGATCTCCATACAGATTACTCTCTGTATGGGTAAAAATGTGTCTATCAATCATAAAGCTCGTGGTCTATGTATGCAGTCTAGGCCTTTGAACAATTTGTTCGAACTGTAGTAAACTTTGCTATGTTCTGAAATTTCCAATTACCAAGGAAGTCATTATTCCAAAAATTCTCTTCTTGCTGTTAAAGTCCCTGGTTTGTCCTTTAGGTAATTGAATTGCCGTTTTGTACTTAAGGTGGAACTTTCTGATTTTATTCTGTCCAAACCCATATTGTACCTACACATTGTTTGTTATGTTGTTTTGATTGATAAGGAATCTTAGTTTCTTGTGATTTTATGGTTGTAGTCGTGGATGAAGTCTCTTGAGTTTCTGGGAATGGAATTAAGTTTTCATGTCTATAAATCTTGGACTCATTGCAAGAGTGGGCATTAGTGTTGTATCTGTAACTGGATTTGTGAGAATATTGATCATCATATCTCTCGTCGTTTTATTGTTCAATTAAGCAGGTTATTATGGTGCTGGAAGCCTATTACATATGATAGCTTTGCATTTGGATGCTGTCTTCACTGAGTACGATACATGGAGAGAATTTGCTTTATGCTTTCTTAAAATCTATCAATCTGAAGAGGACAGAATGTCAATATGTCTGCAAGGAAATGGATCTGAACAACAGGAAAAATACTCTGTTCGTTACAATAGGTTACCAAAATTTCTTACCCATGGGAAGTCAGGAAAAGCTTGGAGATTACGATGTAGATGGTGGTTGAAACGTCACTTCAATAGGACAACTTTTACATCTGAAGTTGCTGAAGGTATGTTCATTTTCTATTAGCATATGTGTCTACTTAGTCAAACACAAAAACTGGGGTATATCTGGTCGCTTGCACATAGATATATGCCACAAGTGCACCGGATTTTCTATCTAAGATGGGGCATACTGCTTTGTTGTCAAAGCATGTTGGGGAATGGAGCCTTCTTGCCGTTGTTTTGGACTTGTATTTGATAGAATGTCTGTGATTGTCAGTTGCACCATTGGTTAAACCTGGTACTATTTATCTTGAAGTGATGGTGTGATACTAATAAGTTTTTGGCAATTAGATCGCTCAGAAATTTATCTATCTGATGGCTGAAAATCTCATGGCAACAAAAACTGAGTGCACACGGATATTGCTTTTAATTAGCGTGCCAACTTTAATGAAGCTTGTTTGAGGGTATAAATTTCTTCCATTCTTATATGCAACAGGGAAATTGGAGCTCCTCACTTATAAAGCAGCATGTGCTTGCCATTTGTATTCTCAAGATTCAGAATATGTATTGAAGGCGTACAAATGTTTACAGCAGGAAAATAGTAAGGATTTGGTTGTGTTCTTGAAAACACACATGCGGAATTCTATGGGTTTGCATTCATATTTCCTACAAAGAACTAAATAGTTAACGGGTTCCCTAATTTTTGTTTCTTCTTTCCACGTGCCAATTTCGATCCCAATTGTTTCATTTCATCTGTTTTGTTCGGCAATTTGCTCTTCATTTTAGGTTAATTCTTTCCTTCAAGGTAAAAGAAAAGGGGAGTAGGATTTTATATTTACGTATGCCCACTTATACATAAATGAATGGACAATGTATTCAACTCAAATAGCTTCTTTAACAATGGCCCTGTTTGGCAATTAGTTGATTGTATTAGTTGTTAGCTGAGAGCTGATTTGATCAACGGATTGCATTAATTGTTTGTTAGAGATGTTTAGTAAAATTAGTTGTTTATTATTAACCGTTTATGTATAAAATGACTTATGAAGATATGATTTTTAAAAAAAATTATAAAGGTACGAATATTATATATCTTAGTATTTCGTTGAATATTCTTAGTAAAAAATAATAAATTATTTAATAAATTAATAAATTAGAGTTAAACAAATTTTTAATCTAATCAAAATTTAATATATTTTTGTCTATGATTTATAACTTTTTGAATTATTAAAATAAATAACAAAAGTTAAAATGTGTAAATTAATAAAGGCATGGAAAATAAATTTTACAAATTAATTATTATTATTAATTATTAGATGATGAGTACAAGTGAAGTTTGACTCTGGAAGGGATGGAAAAGAATAACAAGCCTGCATAACTTCCAAAACATAGAGCTGCTGGCTGCAATAGAAAACAAGGATTAACTGAGGGGTACAATTGTCAGCCAAACAAGTATTTAACAGCTGTTAATCAGTAAAATTTTGCTAATGCTCGGTTTTCATTAGCGCACTTAAGCGAGACTTGTCCAAGTCTAAGCATGATTAGAGTTATAATGACCGGAGCGGGTGCTTTTAGACACAAATGCGAAATATGATTAGACCAACTTAATATTAAAACAATCAAGTGAAACACGAGGACATTAAAAGTGACAGAATACAATGAATATACTCAAATACTAATCTAATAAAATATGCTATTTAACTTCAAACATATACACTAATTTTATAGACATTTTAATGCTCTTAAAAATCTTGATATTATTTATATAATAATAATAATAATCATTTTTCCTTATAAAAATGATATTATTTTGACAATTTTAATTAATTATACTAAAATAACATCATTTAATCTCTATATGAATTTATCCAAATTTCGCATTAAACTCTAATCATGAAAAAAGAGTTAGGCTACGCCTAACCTAACTCATTACAATCTATGAATACGAAGATGAGACCTTAACTAATAAGAATTAGTTAGAATGATGGTCTCCTCATTACTAAACATTCAAAGTTTTTTTTAAAATTTTGAATGAAAATAAATAAAGAGTTAAAAAAGATAATATTATTTATTATGAGAGTAGAAAATTAGAGTTTCAAAATGTCACGTGAACCAGCGGTGTCTTCTGCACGCCTAACGTATGAATGAAAGCTTACTTATC
>JANZXV010000212.1:38932356-38956220 GCA_027576455.1 Erythroxylum roigii | reverse complement strand
ATTTAGATTCTAATAATATACATGTTTCCCATACATCTCCATGTATATGTATATTACTTACAAAAGAATCTTGGTACTTTATGACTAGATATATAATGCTCATACAAATAAAACCAAACTCTTTTATTTTATTAATAATAAATATTTTTATTATAAAAGTAACTCAAAGAAAATTGAGATATATGTAAATACACTTGCTTTCCAGGGTATTATATTTACATAACTCCATCAAGATCAACATGGAATGAATTATTTAAAAGGATGAATTTCAAAAATTCATTTTCGTTTTGCTAACAGCATATAATAGGCATATGCTTAATTTATGGACACACACACACACACATACATACATTGAGTAGCAAGTTAATGGTCTTGCAAAATCATCATATTAAAATTTAGTAAAGAAAATAAACTTATTAAATCATAAATGAATAATCACCAAAAACACCTTTTTGTTAGAAGAATTGACTTCAGGAAGTTGAAATAGTAATTATAAGTTGTTCATATAAAATTTTTTCTAAAAATGTTAATATAATCCCACTGGTCATTAAATATATAGACAACGGTAAAGCAGAAAATTATGTCCACCAAACTCAAGCAATAATATAAGTGATTTGTGATTGAGAATTATTAAGAACAAATTGAGCTAGAAAGAGAAATTGGGGGTATGCAATTCATACTAAAAAGTAATTGGGAAAATAAATAGAATCATCACACAATAATTAATGCAATCATTCAACTAAACAACAACCCATCAAATCACAAAAAGAAAAACAAAAGGATCAAAAAGAAGTTCAGAATTCATTTATTTGAAACAAAAGGTATAGATTCAACCAAGTTTAGAGTGATTTGGAGCAGTTTTAACCAAGTTATGAAGCTGGAGAGCAAGAACATGGCGTAGTACATGCTCGTGTACCTACTTGTGTTCTCTATTATTTTTAAATTTTAGCTTACATGGTTTTGTTACCTAAAAATTAGACACATACAAACTTTTTGAATGAGTAATATCAAATGAGAAACCAATATTTGGATTGAAAAACTGTAAGATATTTGTTATTAATGACATGATGTTCTCGATATTAGGTTCCATCACTGCACATTACAGGGAGAATGACGATAACCGTGGATTGGTTTTTCTCAAAGTCATAAAGGATATGACGTAGGTGGTGTATGTTTAGGAAGAGACAATGGTGCCTATTCCCAAGTGAATTTTGCCAGGATTTATCTTTTCAAGATAGTAGTTCTAAAAGGATGGGCTAATTGAAGTAATGTTTGCAATATGAGTAACTTTCATTTAAAGTTAATAAAAAAATTTCAAAATTTATACAATTTTATAATAGTAACCGAAACTTTTAAAAGTGACCTTAAAATGTTTAAATTTTTAATTTATTGCGAATATAGTTAGATGTTAAATTCTCGATTAATATTACTGATGTGACATATCTCGTCAAAATTAATGATTTCGACGCGTGGCTACTGTATGTTCAAAACTTTTCATGTAATTATTTTTATAATGTAATAAATTTGAAAAAAAATTATGTAATTATTTTCACCACTACAGTAGCTATCTCCGCCTAATCTTTGATGTCTCCGCACCGGAGATGATTGAGAAGCTCGGCCCAGACATCTCTTCCCTCACTCTCGAGGAAGCCCACCAACTATCGATGTCTCCATTGCCGCCTTTACCTAGCCTTATTGATACCCACTTTCACATAAGCCTTAATTAACATGTTGAAAACAACAGAGTCCTATTTACAATCTTCACAAGAAGAAACCAGAGCTAGAAGCACATCCTCTTGTGATGAGCAATCTTTTACCAACGGAACCAATTAAATCAAGATTTTTATTTTTTTGAAATTCAATCAAGAATTTCGTAGCTTGTGTGAACTCTTTAGACCAAGCTAATATGTGAATGATAAGACCATAATTATAGGAGTTGGATCTTAAACCCAAATCATCTTTGACCCAATTAAAAAACGTAATTGCTAAAATTGATTCAGCCTGACATGTCAACAAAACATTTGAAATACCATTTCTATCTAGATGACAAAGGACCCCTTTTAAGTCAGTTTGGAGAAGGGTCAAATTGGTATGATCTCATTTGAGAGCGGAGTAAATAAGATTCACCACGTTATTGGGGTTTTGGATTTCTGGTAGGAAATGGTAAAGAGGGCTTAAGAGAGAAGTAGAATCTGAAGCAAATATAGTTTGAAGAGATGATGACGAGGACGACAAGGAAGCGGAAGAAAGAGACGATTTTGGTGTAAATTCTGATAGTATATAGTCCATTGGATTCAATAAGTATTGATTTTCTGGGTATTGTAGTTGGAACCTTACTCATCAGTTGACCATAAAAGGAATGAAATATAGAGAGAATAAGGAATTGGAGAGGAGAAGAGTAAAAACGAGCGCTTTAGTTGAAGATAATCACATTAGGGTTTAAGAGAAGGTTTTGCACTTGGATTGTAGGATTGGGTTTAAACCAGTTTAAAGGTTTTTCTTGTTACGACAAATCTCAGGTAACGAAGACAATAAGGAAGGTCAGAGCTAACCAAAAAATTAGTGTGGAAAAGTAAAAACAAACATAAAACCAACAAGGAGGAGAAGAAAAATAGACGGATGAAGAATTGTTAGGTTTTTTTTTTTTTCCAAATTTATTAAATTTATAAAATAATTATCCGGAAAATAATTGAACACGTGTCAGAACTTTTAATCTGATACTGTGTCTCATGTCAATGACATTAATAAAGAACTTAATGTTGGGTTATTTTCGCAATAAATTAAAAATTTGAACATTTTAGCGTCATTTTTTAAAGTTTAAGATAGGATTACAAAATTGAATAAAGTTTAAGATTTTTTATAATTAACCTTTTTATTTACCATTATCTCGTAACTTTAGGAGAGATTAAAACACTAAAATATAGAAATATCATATCTTTATATTCGTATATGACTATAAATTTGTATTGTGACTATTTATTTCATGTTAAACACGTTTTGGTAATTATAGCAATGAATAAAATATCAATTTGGTTCGGTTGGTTTTAAATTGTTTAACTTTTCAGTTCGATTTTCAATTTTTCTATATAATTTAATTTAATATTTTTTATTATTAAAAATTGATTATTTTATTAATTAATCTATCAATTTTCATATATTAATAAGTTCTTATCAATTAAAATAAATCAATAAATTTTTATTTAACAATCTTTTTCAATTAATCTCAAAAAAACATTCTTTCTCGATTAAACTTAAAAAAATTTTATAGATAAAAATAATATCTTTTAAATATATTTTAAAATTTTATTTTATTCAATTTTTAATCAATTTTATTACAGTTTAATATCATTTAACCTTATATATTTTAAATGCCTTGAGATTACCGACTTAAATTTAACTCTGATTGTTAGTGCCGAGTAAAGTTAAGGCGAATTTATAATTGGGTACGATCATATCAGCACTAATGCATCGAATTCCGTCAAAATTCTGAAGTTAAATGTGCTTGGATGAAAATAATACTAGGATGTGTGACTTCTACCTTCACTCAGATCTTTTTAAGCTCCTTAAGAAGTGATCGAGTTGGTAGAATTAAACTTAGTACGGAGTACCCTATTGATATAATTTACAAACTATTGCATCAATATAAAAGTTTACCGATGTCCATTCAAAAGGTAATAATTGCAGGTTATTTCGTTTTTAAAAAAAAGTATTTATAATCGTTATGATTTCAATTCGCTATATAATTATATTTTTATTACTCGCGAAAAAGGGAGATCTGTAATTATACAAACTAGGGACGGAATCATAGATTTATGGGTAATAAAAGCTAGCCATATTAGTTCTCTCCGTGTCTCTTTATTTTATCCGAAGGAGAGAGATTTCAAATATAAAAGAAAGTTTTCTGCTTTAATAGTCTGCTTTCCCTTCTAGAATTTTTTCTTGCAGTTGCAATTTCAAGTCTTCGCCATGGGTCGACCTCCTAGTAATGGCGGCCCTGCATTCCGTTTCATGGCCAATGAGGTTTTCTTCTCTTTCTTTTTTCTTTTTTAATTTATAATATTTGAAGCTGGGTTATTGTTAATATTTGGGTTTTCCTTCTGTGATTTCCTTGGTTATCGTTCTAGTTTTACTTTTCTACTCTTATTAATGTCTTGTTTCTGAGTTTTCTTAGTTGCTTGTAACAACTGTCTCTTGAAACTTACCTCTCGTTTTAAATTGGATTATGTTTCGTGCTGTTACTTCATTTTTGTTTTTCCAACTAAATTTTTATGTCATGAAATTTAATATCTCCATGCATATAATTATGTGGAAATAGGAACACTATGACCAAAAACTTCTAACATCAGAATTTGATATCCTATTGCCATGGATTTTGTTTTCCAAGAATTTGCAAATTCTATGAGAAAACTGTTTTTGCAATAATATCTACTTACTGCAAATTTTTGTTGGGTTGCTCATATACGATGTCTATGCTTACAGTAATCTGAGAATTGAAGTTTAGGATTCGCCTTGTATTAATTTTATGCAAAAGCTTATAGAGATTTGACCTTGGACCATGATGTTGTAAAGATCCTCATATATATTTAACATATGAAATGAAGAATTTGGATTTGATAAGACAATGCGATGAATGAAACAAGTGTATAAATTCATTGATGAAATGCCTCACTGTAGCTTTTATGAAACTGTTTCATTGTAGCTGCTGGAGCCATAGTGCATTAACGCTTTTATTTTTTATCAGAGGTTAAGACAGTGTAGTTTTGAATTAGAAAGAAAAAGAAAATGGTGCGGCTGCTGGTGCTGTAGTGTTAGCCTTTATTAAAAGAGGGTGCTACAGTGTCATTTTGATTTAGAAGGAAAAAAATGATATAGAAGGGCATCATGAAAAAGCTTTGAGAAAAGGAAACACAAATTCAAGGAGTTCATATGAATATGTCTCTGTATCTACTTCTCTCTTTATCCACATGCACATACCTACAGTATGTCACAACAGCAGTTTGTATTGGGGTGGGGATTTTGTAGGTACATCTGATTTAGAAAATCTGAATGTATTATTATAAAACGATGTGTTCTACAATGTCCTCTAGGTAGCAGAGATGGATGCCATTTTACAAGAGCATCACAACAACATGCCAGTTAAAGAGGTTCTCGTAGCTCTTGCAGAGAAGTTCAGGTTTGGCTTTATATTTGTTCAACAACTTAAGGTATTCAACCTAATAAGCTTGATGCAGTGCATTGATATCAAATGTCCTTTCTTGGGTTTAGTGAATCTCCAGATCGAAAAGGGAAAATTGTGGTGCAGATGAAACAAGTGAGATGGGTTTATTGCTTTACTTTCATTTTGTAAGGAGAAAGTATTGAGAGTTTGTTAATAAAGTGGAGTTTTGGTTGTAGGTTTGGAATTGGTTCCAAAATAGAAGGTATGCAATAAGATCGAAATCAAGTAAGCCTCCTGTAAAGCTCAATGTCACGCCTATGCCTCGAGATGATTCAGCCCCTGTAAAAAGTGTGCCTCAAACTATAGCTGCTTCCATACCAGCTCCTGTCTCTGTAACTGGCCCTGCTTCTTCGGGTAGAATGAAGTTCTGAAATCTTTCCTCCTCCTTCTCGTATTGCTTTCATTTTACAGCCTTTGCAAACTAATCTAAACCGAATCCTGTGTGATAGACGAAAGTTGTGATCTTGTTATCTTTATGTAATTGCTTCATGTGTTGCTGTTTAAATTTAGAATTCACAATGTTTTGGGCTAGTTTAAGTTTGTGAAGTCAGCTAGAATGCTGACTCTTAAAATTGAAAATGGTTGGGTTAATTCCCACTCATCATTCTTGGGTAAGGATACATTGCCCTACACCTACATTAATGGATCCCAGCTTGGTACTTGTAAATGCAAATGCTGTAAAATTCATTGTAGAAGGTCTTCAAGGCCAATCTTCATTTATATTTAAGAAAATGTGTGAAAATTGTACAATGATGCTGACAGTGTGCAGTTTTCAAGATGTAGACACACATTAGGGGAAAGCACTCATTTTAGTATGTTCCTGTTCTCATTTTCTTTTGCATTAGTAACGCGATGCTCAGTTCAGTTTTCTTTTCATATGTAAATGGGAAAAAAATGTGAGATTAATTTATAATCTTGTTTCTAAATGGTGACAAATTTCCAAAGTGCTACAGTTTCAAAAACATTATGTTCCATATTTAATCCTGGGTATAATTTTTGTTCTTATTCCTGCTACTTAAATTTTTGGGAAGAATTTTATTAAGTAATGTAATTGGGAACCTAATCATACATTTCTCTTCAATGTCTGTCAAAGATCATGATGTTAAAAGTGCTTCATGTCTTTATATTCCTTGGATTAATTTTTCCTGTTTCTAATTCTTGAAAGTTCATTCTGCAGGAGGAACCATTTCAGAGCATCCTTACATGGAATTTGAAGCCAAATCTGCAAGGGATGGAGCCTGGTAATTGTTTTGTGCCATTCCTGTTTGGAATAAATTGATGATGATTCTAGGTGTTTCTCACTGTAATTCATATTTGTTGTCTTCCTTATACAGACGAATTGCTTTTTCAGTTTGATTCTCCTGTTTTTTTTCCCTCAGGTATGATGTTGCATCATTCTTGGCCCATAAACTCCCAGACTCCGGTGATGCAGTAATGCTCATGCTCTTCTTTACTACATATTTGATTGCATATTATTCCTCATCACATGTTGGCTTTTTTAAGTTTATACAAGCATTCATTACTTGTTTCTTAAAAATCTATTATAACTCCTTATATATCACGGTCTTTGTCTTGGATAACATGCTTATCTGTGACATTGAGTCTCACCATAAAATTATTTTCATTATAGTTTTTGTCAAAGTTATCCTGGTAGTCATTTCATGTTTCTAACTACAGTACTGCCAACTCTATTAGCACTTCTATCTTTGTCTTGCTTAATATGTTTTATCTGGATTGTAACCATTTATGTACCCTGGCATTAAGTTCCATTAAAGTTATGGGACGTAAATTTATTTAATTTAGACTCCCTTAATGCATTTGTTAAATGTGTCAATTTCCACATTGACATAGAGTAATAATTAAGAGTAGTTTATGTACAAGTGCTCATAACCTAATGCTTTAAATTTTGGGTTGAAGATAGAGTCCTTTCTTGTATATAAACCACTTGAAGTCCCATTGAAGTAGGAGATAACTCCTGTTTTCGAAATTTAAGCATGTATAATGCTTAAACACAAGTTTTTGTGGTCTACGATATAGTGTAATTTCGATCTCTCTGAACTCTTCAGGTTTGGGTCTGGCCTGAGCCATTTGAGATTAGGCTTGATATAATGAGTGGATTATAGTATGAGTGCGGTTCGTAGACTTCCTCTCGACAAACTAGCAGAACTAAATGTCAGAATATTTTTCTGTGTTTGACTTCCAACAAAAAAGTTAATAAAGCTACAGAGAGATAAATATTTAGTGAGAGAATCCAATGACCTCATTCTTGGGAACATTGAATATCTATATAATGACTTGAGGTGCATGAGATGATGTCACTATCTCGTCCAAATGTTGAGAGATCTTTCAATGTTTGAGCTCTCTTTTGACCATAGGCCCAAAAGGTTTTGATCAATACCTATCAGTCTGTAGAGACTCAAAAATGTTAATTTCAGCAAGCTTACAGATTGCGTCATCTCCCCACAGATTCCATCACCTACTTCTAGGTTGCACCAAATATTATCTTGATAGTAACCTGATCTGCTGTTACTGTAGATTGAATTTGTCCTCATGTTGTTCCCATGTTTTTTGTAACTATTTGTGGTAAGCTATTGCTCCTAGCAATCAGTTTCTCATGTTATCCAATGCTGTTGCTGGATTTTATCAGGAAGTACTAGTTCGGTTTTCTGGCTTCGGACCAGATGAAGATGAGTGGGTAAATGTATTCAAACATGTCAGGCAGAGATCACTCCCGTGTGAAGCATCAGAGTGCGCTGTCGTTATTCCTGGGGACTCCATACTATGTTTTCAGGTGTGGATTTTAGGTGAAATGAGATGAACACATGAATTGATTTTTCAGTATTTTCCTTGATATGTTCTTTGAAACTTCATTGCTCAATGTAGAAGAGAGGGAGAATAAATGAGGGAACTTGGAAGAGATATAAATATATACTAATCATTTGTTTCCATGCATGATATATTGTCATTGTACAGGCTCCCATGTTTTACAGAGTTAAAGGCCAATTAACTGATTGTGAACATTTTAAGGGGTTGATATCATATTCCACAGAATTAAGTGGTTTTGAATTTGAATAGCTCCTAGGTAATGGACTGTAAAAATATTCCAGTAATAACAAGCAAGAGTTCTAGTTTCAGCCTTTAATCTAAAGTCCTTATTTTGCTCCATCGATTCTCGTTGATGCTTAAAAATCTACAGGAAGGTAAAGATCAGGCTCTTTACTTTGATGCACAAGTTCTTGACGCTCAAAGACGAAGACATGATGTAAGAGGTTGTCGTTGTAGGTTTCTGGTGCGATATGAGCATGATCAAACTGAGGTAACTTTATGTCTCCCTTTGTATCTGTTCAAACTGGTTTTGTCACATACTGACCATTGTGATTGCAGGTTGCTTTTGGTTACAATCTCATGGTAGACTTGTAGCAGTTTTGTCTTCATTATTTCGTTGAATCCATTGGCTTGTTTTTCATTTGCATAGGGATTGAACAGAAATAGTGATTTATCCTTTTTGAATGGAATTTTTCTTGAAATGAGGTATTCATAGCTGTGATATTTAATGGTTTTGCGATTCTGTGTGCTTTGTCTAATCACCCCAAGTAAATGATGCGTGAACATCTCTCTGCCTTGTATTTATGAGGTTATTAATGCAACCGGACAATGTCAACAGTGTCAGCTTATGATTGATACTTGGTGGATCAGGTGGTAATGGCCACCTCGGCCAGTGATTCTAAGGTTCACTAGTAAGACGCTATCTGACGTAACATAAAAATAAAACTTTTGTTTTCTTTAACCCAAGCTACATGTTGCACCTTTTTGCCAAAACAAATGAGGCATTGGAGACTCCTTAATGTGTTTTTCGCATCACGCAAGAATCCTAATCTCTTGAATGTCTTAATCGAAACTCATTCTGTTATTGATGTCAAAGGTGTAGAAATACTTTTGCTTTTATTTTGTTGGTCTGAATTGAACCTAGAATGTGATGTCAGTAGATTCGGAACATGACTTGTATAGCAATTTACATTTGATTATACAGCTTTTGTTATCCTATCCTGGCAATGTATTTTTACCATGTCAAAGACAGTATCCTCATGTTTTTTGACAATTGGGCATTTACTGCACGACACTTGAACAGCTCAAGATTCATTATCCTTGCACACTGATGGTTGATATTGCATTTTAAGTCTGGTGGTGTTTATTTTATTTCTGGATCTTCTGTTCACCAGGAAATTGTTCCGCTGAGAAAGATTTGTCGTCGGCCTGAAACTGATTATAGGTTGCAACAACTTCATGCTGCAAATGAGTCAGCAGTTACTTACCATCACAAACCTAGTATAGATCCTTCAAGAAATACCCGCAAGGTTACTTTCCCTACCACCCAAACACTGCAGAAGCAACATAATGCACATGTAGCAATGACAAATCCAAGTATTCCACCTAATGTCTTGCCGACTGTGAAAACAACTATGGAGCCAAAAGCTTCTGAACCTGTCATTGCAGCCAACACTGGAAATCCTAGTGATTTTGCCAATCCTGCGTCTAACAGTGGCTCTGTTACTTCTTCACATAACATAGGTGCTACAAGCACAGCATCTGTTATCTCGGGAGAGAACAAAGAGGAAGGAAAATAGTTGGGCTATAGTTCATTCTATTTGGTCTCCTATCTTGAAACAGTAGGTTGATGAAAGGCATCTTCGTAACTGTCATATGAGCTTGTCTCCCTTGTAAAAATTGGATTTGGGCGAAAACTAGAATTTTGTGCAGGGATGACATGCCAATGGTTCCTTAAGTTACTAATGTAGCCCTCTTGGCTAAGATTAAGATCTGTAACATGAGAATCAATATATGAATGTGTTGTTATTATCAGTTCCCTTAAGAGCAATATCCTAGGCATTTACCACTACTCATCTCTGCTTTCGAGTAAACTATAGCAGATATTTACTTCTATTATATTTTTGAGTTCTTTGAACCAAGCAGGAAACTGAATCATCCATTATTGGAACTGAAGCTGCATTCTCTAATTTTTGAAGAGAACTGGGATTCGTTTCTTTGAACTCAGGAACGGATAACTGATAGGTTAGGGCTTGTTTTGGATTCTGATTTTTTTAATTTCGAAATTAAGAGAAGTTTTTCCTTTTTTGGACTTTTTCCTTAAATTTAAAATATCAGAAAATATAGAAATTTCATTATATATTATCAAATACATTTTTTAGTTTGTTAGTAAATTTTATTTATTTAATTATTCATTTTAGTAAAAAGGATCAATCTTATTAAAATAAAACCAATTAGGTAATTTTATTTAGTATTTAATAATTATCAATATTAAAATTATAATTATTTGGACATTAAAAATTAATAAAGAATCATAAACCAAAAATCACAAGAAAAATAGAAGTAAAACTGACTTTTACTTGAAAATTGTCTCTTTTTTGTGTTTTTATGAATTATATTTGATTCTGCGATAATTAAATAAATTAAAATTTCTATAATTAATTTGTAAAATGTGTTGTTTTTACCCCAAAAAAAAAAAAAAAATCAAATAAACAGAAGAAGAAGAAGTAGCAAGCAAAGGAGCGTTCCACAAAAACAGCTTGCGGATACAAACAAGTACACGTCCTCCCCACAACCCTCTCTCGCTCTCTCTCCTCTCTGTTTATTTCGCTCATTTATACAGATGTGACCTTACTATACACCTGCAAAACAAAAGGATGCTAACTTTGAGAGCACAAAGCTTAAAAAACAGAAGTGTAAACTATGATCTTCGACAGTTCTTGCAACTGGGGCTGGTTAGGTTTGTGGTTAGCAGTTGCAGGGCGGTGTTGCTTCCCCGGTTCGGTGGGCCCGAGGTGATGGAGCTCCGGCATGGTGTGGAGGTCCCTCAACTCAAATCCAACGAGGTTCTAGTTCGTGCCCGGGCTGTCTCTATCAATCCTCTTGATACCAGAGTCAGTGCCATTACTCTTTTCTCTCTGTTTTTGTTAATTTCATTATGAGAGGGGTGAGTTAAAGCTTCTGTTTTTATATTTTTTGGTCAAGGGTTTTGTTTATTTCTGTGCTTGTTTTAATGGGTTGCTAATTCTTTTTGGATTGAAAATGTGGTGGGTGAGTCGATATGAGGATTGACATAACAATAGAATTGGAATTGGAATTGATCGAAATTACTAATTCGGATGCTCGAGTTATGTAGATTCTCGGGTAATGTAAATTATAGAAATAATAAGTGAGTTGATTGATAGAAATGACTGCACCTTAATATAGATAGCGCCTACTTTAGCTCAGGTAAAGGATGATGTGTTTCTAGAATTGGAAAGGAAGCACGTGAAAGGATCCAGTTTGATGAATTTTTAAACTGGGGATTTAGATGGTAATGTGGGATTTAGAAGATAAGAAATATTGGGAAATCTGATATGGATCTTATTATGACGTTGCACTGAGTTTTAGTGAATTTATGATGTTCAGAGAAACCAACCTGTTGCAGTGCCAAGTTCTTTAAGTAGAGACTTCTAATATATGAAATAGATTGGTGCTATCAAATTTAGGTATGAGGAATTTGACCATAACTCAATTGGAAAATTATTGGATCCTCGTCCATACTTACACTGCTGATTAATTATGAGCTAAGTTTATGCATACTAAAAGTCAGAACATCCTTGTATGCTTTAGATCACCTCTATGCCAGAATGATTATCAATTTAATGTTCCAGGAGTTTTCATGTTTTTAGATGCGATCAGGCTATGGCCGTTCCATATTTGAGCCACTTCTACCTATTATTTTGGGTCGTGATATCAGTGGTGAAGTTGCAGCTATTGGAAGTTCAGTGCATTCCCTGAGTATTGGGCAAGAGGTTTTTGGTGCATTGCATCCAACTGCCGTGAGAGGCACTTACACCGACTATGCAGTACTGCCAGAAGAGGAAGTTACTGTAAAACCATCATCAATTACACATGTGGTAGGTACTGCCATAGTTTCATTTGGTGAAAATTCTTCTACTTGGTTGCAACTTTTCATTTTTACATTGGTTCTTCATCCCTCTATGTCATCCATTATGTCTAAGTGGTCATGACCTTAAAAAACTGTTGAATGGACAATTTTTGTGGCAGATTAAACAGTTGCATTTCTCCCCTTAAAATTTATGTAGCATTCTTTTTACGTCTTTGTACACAAATGTAATAATATATCCAGATTTGGGTGTGCAAGCATAATTTCTTTCTTTCTTTCTTTTTCTTAAATTTATTACTCTTGAGCACATACACTGTTATGTAGTGAAAATTAGATCCAGGCCCTTCCTCCATATTGCTATTTTCATTCCTGTTCCATTAGATTAGTTGAATTCATATATTTACTTAGTTGATTACTCTTTTGTTTCTTTCTATTTCCTTGTGAAATGAACCTCTGAAAGCTCTTTCTTGTCTTATAGGAAGCAAGTGCTATTCCTTTTGCTGCCCTAACTGCATGGCGTGCTCTGAGAAGTACTGCAAGGATATATGAGGGGTATTATTTGCTAAGATGATTCTTTTTGTAATTCAAATCAAGTTCCTATAGTTCATGTTAATGACATGTATATCTGCTTGTGCATTGTGTTTGTGATCAGGTTCTCCTGTGTATTCTTTTAATGCCACATATATGTTTCTGTGGTGCATTTATGGCATCATTTTTAAATTATTGTCTTGCTGTAATATTCCTATTGATAATCCAGTTTAGGTGCAAACAATCATATGCAATGATTCCAGTAAAAAGTCAAAAATGACCAGAGTTTTTCATTTTGCAGCTAGTATATTAAGCAAAGAGCATTTAGAAAGTATCTGCAATAATTTTGGCAATGGGTATTCATACAGAAACTTTCAGCATGATACTTCCTTTATTGCAATCAACAACACCTTTACTTTAAAATGTCAATGTATATAATTCCAATTCATTGAACAGACAGAGTTGTCCATCTTTTCCCTGTTAATTTTAAAAATTACTCTATGTTATGCACAAACATGCCTGTGAAGTTCGTGGTATTACATGAAATCAAAAGGCATTTAAGCATTTCAGCTTTGTTTATAGCTTTAACTATGTCCTAGGATTAAGTTCTTCACTTTCCATACAAGATGCAAGTATACAAGTGCTAATGTCTTCTTTTTGTGAGTGCTAAATTTCACTCTTGAGACTCTGATTTATTTAAGAACTTCGATTGAGGACTCAAATATTAAACAAACAGGCAGCTTTGAGAACCTTATTTACATCATATTGTGGCTATCATTTTCAGCCATACATTGTAATGTAGGTATTAATCATGCTTCTATTCCTCATTCTAAGTGGTCGGCAGTTATTTTATTTTTGAAATTTGACAAGAATATAATATCTGAATTTGGAAGATCCAATATTTTTGTGGTGAGCTGTTGTTACTTTGTGGAAACCAACCATATGCATTACCACAAACTGCCCTTAGTTTTCCTCAAATTGGCTTGTCAATCCCATTTTCATAGGCAAAGGCTACTGGTAGTTGGTGGTGGCGGAGCAGTTGGTTTTGCTGCAATTCAGCTTGCTGTAGCTGCAGGGTGTCATGTTACAACTACTTGTGGAAGTCAAAGCATAAATCGGATCCTGGAAGCTGGTGCTGAGCAGGCAGTTGATTACACTGCTGAGGTGATTTAAAAAGCAGTTATATTTCTTAGCACTATAACAAATTTTCAGAAATTATTCTTGTTTTGTGTTATATACTGTAAGAGTACCTGTAACTTCAATTTTTCATTGGGCACAGTCCATGAAAGTTCAGTATTATGGTAGCAACACGTACCTTTCTTAGCATTCAATCTACGTATGCCTATAACATTCATTTTACCTTTTTTTTCTCTTGCCTTGTCTTTTCAAGCACGTACTAATAAGTAATTTCTTTTAGATGAAATCCGAATAACCTTCTTATTTTCTATACTTTTGAGGTTCCAATATTTCATGATCTTGAACACATGATCTGATTAAAGTTAAAGTTAAATTTTGATATGGAGTACTTCGAAAACTAGACAATCAGTAATATGCTGTATAAAATACATTGCGTGAAATAGTCTTTCATTTGATAGTTATTCAAGTTTTTGCTTATTTATCTCAATTTGGAAACTTCAGATATCCAATATAGTACCTGAAATGATGCTTCTGTTTACGTGTTTGGCATGCAGGACATAGAACTAGCAATAAAGGGGAAGTTTGATGCTGTCTTGGACACCATTGGTGTCCTAGAGACAGAAAGAGTTGGCATAAACTTTTTGAAGAGAGGTGGACACTATATGACACTTCAGGTGATTAACACAAGCTTATTGTTTGCTTCTCTTAGTAACTGGTTTCTAAAGTGATTTTTATAGTCATATTGGAATTCAAGGATAACTTTTCTTGGTTTCCAGGGTGAGGCGGCATCTTTGACAGATAGGTATGGACTGACAGTTGGACTTCCCATTGCTACAGCTATTTTACTGAAGAAGCAAACTCAGTACCGATACTCTCATGGGATAGGTAAGAGTACTTGTGCTATGAATGAGCTGCCAATTGGTCGAAAGTTTTGTGAAGGAAAAGTCCAAGTTGGATTACTCATTCTTGATACATATTCCTCTTGTAGACTAAAGTAACAAACTGTTCTATAGACATGCGTTGAGATACTAAGCGGCTGTAAATAGATTATACTTAGATATAGATACGCTGTAAATAAATAAGTTTGAAATCCTTTAAATTAAGGGATGACGTTAGATAGCTTTAGATAGCTTTCCAGATTTAAATTCCTACTTGTAATGTCCTATATATGGCTGTATACTCCTATTTAATATATGAGAAATAGAAAAATTCTTTCCCACATGGTATCAGAGCTGTAGGGCTTCTTTTTCTGGGATTTGTCCTTTGAGCAGCCTTCATTGTTACACTATCGAAACACTATTTTTTTCTTATCTTGTGTGTTCCAGCCTTCATCGCTGCATTCCTCCTTACCTCTCTTGTGTGATTCTCATTAAGGTAGCCTTAATTGCTACAGTATCTTCTTCTTCACTGCAGCATCTTCTTCTTACTCATGTCAACTTCTCAAACCTCTATCTCCACCATATCTAACCCTCCAGAAGAATTCGGCACCATTCAAAAAATTGGAGATTTACAAAATATTCAGGCTTCCTATAGGCTTAATGGGAAGAACTATCTCATCTTCTTGGAATAGGACCGACTAAGGATAACCCAATGTTTGAAGCATGGGATGGGGAGAGGCAGTTCTTACAGCCACATACCTGATAAATAGACTTTCATCACGTGTGTTAGACAATAGAAGCCCCATAAAATTTTTTAATAGCTTCTACCCACACTTCAGAACCTCAAATGGCCTCACAGCTAGGGTATTTGGATGCACCGCCTTTGTTCATGTTCATAACTAACATAGAGACAAACTAGACTCCTGAGCCATCAAATGTGTCTTCCTCGATTAGTCACCTACTAAAAAGGGATACAAGTGTTATAATCCGTCATCTAGAAAATTTTATATCTCTATAGATGTCACCTTCACAAAAAATACACCTTTTTTCTCCAAGTCCTCTCTTCAGGGGGAGATTTCAATGATGGAAGATAGCACTTATGAGTCCTTCAAACCACTCAAAACCCTTGACTTTCCTGCTACTCCAGCTCGTAGTGTTGAAACAACCGAGCCTTTTGAGCCAATGACATCTGAGTTCCCCAATTCTACTACGGAACCTATGTCTTCACATGTCCCAATCAGTGTTGCTCAGGTGTATTCAAGGAGGAAGGCCGTTCCAGAATTGACACGGGTCCAAGAATCCACCTCAAACTCTGAAAATGAAATCATGGTCAGATCTGACTCACCTTTACACACAATTTTTTGAATCTATTGTTGTTAGGAAAGAAACTAGAGAATGCACTAAACGAGTACTTTATCCTCTATCTTACTATGTTTTTCTTAAGCGTTTATCACCAACCTACCAAAACTTCATTATGAGTTCTCTAACACCGTTTTTGAGGCATTGTTGGGAATGGAGGGATGCTATGAACAAGGAGATGAATGCATTGGAAAAGAATAGAACCTGGGAGATTGTTGATAAACCAAAAGGGAAAAACATTGTTGACTGTAAGTGGATTTTCACACGCAGATATAAGGTTGATGGATCTCTTGAGAGATATAAAGCTAGCTTGGTGGCCAAAGGGTACACCCAAACCGATGGTATTGATTATGAAGACACTTTTGCTCTAGTTGCAAAGATGAACACTGTGAGAATTTTGTTATCATTCGCTGCCCGCTATAATTGCCAGCTCCTACAATATGATGTTAAGAATGCATTTCTCCATGGAGACTTAGATGAATAAATCTATATGAACATCCCACCAGGATTTGAGGTAGACACGAGTAACAAAGTTTGCAAGCTGAGGAAGGCCCTTTATGGGCTAAAACAATCTCCTAGAGCTTGGTTTGGGAGATTTGCAAAAGTCATGAGAGTCTGGGTATAAACAAAGCCAAGGTGATCACACTCTCTTCATTAAACATTCAACTATGGGGGTAGTTATTGCACTTCTAGTCTATGTGGATGACACATAGTGACTGGAAATGATGAGAAAGAAAAGCATGAATTGAAGCAAAGAATAGTGAAAGAGTTTGAGATAAAAGAACTTGGGAAACTAAGGTACTTCCTCAATATTGAGGTGGCATATTCCACACAAGGGATTTTTATATCTCAACAGAAGTATGTGACTGATTTGTTGGTAGAAACAGGGAAGATTAGGTGTAAGTCAGTCTCTACACCAATGGATCCAAACCATAAGTTGGGAGAAGCTAAAGAAGAACCAATTGTTGATAAAAGGATGTATCAAAGATTAGTTGGTAGACTCATATATCTTGCTCACACTCGACTAGACATAGCATACTCGGTAAGCATGATCGGTCAATTCATGCATGATCCAAGAGAACCTCATCTTCAAGCTGCTTATAAGGTGCTACATTACTTGAAAGGTAGTCCG
Source organism: Erythroxylum roigii (assembly GCA_027576455.1). Lineage (NCBI taxonomy): Eukaryota > Viridiplantae > Streptophyta > Magnoliopsida > Malpighiales > Erythroxylaceae > Erythroxylum > Erythroxylum roigii. The sequence continues at coordinate 38,939,034 of JANZXV010000212.1, read as the reverse complement.
GGAAAAGGAATTTTGTTCAAGAAAAACAAGACTCTTGCTTCAGAAGCTTACACTGATGCTGGCTATGCAGGTTCCATAGTGGATAGAAGATCAACTATAGGGTACTGTACGTGGATGAGTAAGAAGCAAAATGTGGTGGCAAGGTCATCTATAGAATTAGAATTTAGGGCTATTGCTCAAGAATTGTGTGAACTACTCTAGTTGAAGATTATTCTAGATGATTTGAGAGTCAAATGGAGCGGTCCAATGAAACTCGATTGTGACAATAAGTCAGCCATCAATATTGCTCATAATCCTATACAACACGATAGGACAAAGCATGTTGAGATTGATAGACATTTCATTAAAGAAAAATTAGAAGAAGGGTTAGTGTGTATGTCCTATGTTCCATCAGAACGTCAAATAGCTGATGTTTTAATGAAGGGGCTGAACAGTTCAAGTTTTCATGATCTTGTATACAAGTTGGGAATGAAAGACATCGTCAGCTTGAGGGGGAGTGTTGAGATACTAAACAGCTGTAAATAAATTATGCTTAAATATAGATAGGCTGGAAATAGATAAGAGAAGATAAGTTTGAAATCCCTTAAATTAAGGGATTACATTAGATAGCTTTAGATAACTTTCTAGATTTAAATTCCCACTTGTAATGTCCTATATATGGCTGTATACTCCTATTCAATATGTGAGAAATAGATAAATTCTTTCCCACAACATGGCATGATTAAAAAAAACTGGATTCGGCAATCATGGGTTTTTTTTTTTGGCTATTCAAAACAGTCTTCAGCATAGCTGTGGCAATTGGATATCCAACTATACCAAGGCCATGGACGTTGAACTTCAGTTGAGGGATGATGTATAAACCTCTCACATTACAAAGGGAAACTTTTTCACTGTATCATTTTGAAGGGATTAGGTTTTCAAGATGTTATGTTTGTATCAAGTTATGGATGCTGTTACATCTCCTATATTATGGATCTAGGTATTAGTATTCACTAGCCATTCCATGTTTCTAATACACCTTAATAGGTCAGTTCTTACACCCGCCCTTCATATAATTTCAAAGCAATGATTTCCAAGACACCCTTATTGATGATGCTATTTTTAGGTGATGGTTCCTGGTAAAGCTTACCAGAATCTAATGTAATTGTGCCCATGTTTTACCTTGATATTGCAGAATATTGGTGGACATACATGAGGGCTGATCCAGATGGCCTTGCTGAGATCCGGCGGCTAATTGAAGCTGGGAAGTTGAAAATACCTGTAGAAAATTGTTTTCCAATAACCCAAGTGAGAGAGGCTCACGAGGCTAAGGACAAAAAGAAAATCCTTGGCAAGGTGGTACTGGAATTTGATTGAAGTAAATTCCTTTGAACTCTTACTCAACTCTTTCTCTTGAACTTACGGCTATCAAATTTCATTCTATCCTTTCTGTAAAGTAGGTTCTACTCCATTAGTTTAAGAGCTAATCCTTCATCCTGAACATGTTCTGCACAATAAGTCGTCACAGTTTGCATAGGTGTGGGTGAAAATTCCAATATCCTCGATTCCCAAGCTGTAAATGTTAAGAGGACCATCTTTTAGCAAAACTTTTGTAGGTTAATTTTGTTAGTGAATATTTGTGAGTTTATAGCTGATAAAGCTATAAAATTTGTGCTGCTTACAAAAGTATCTTTCTTATCTTTATAAAATTTTGAGTATGATATTTTAGGTGGAGCTGTTAGATTTGTGCAGAGGACTATGTTTTAATTCCAAATATTGTGGAACTTATGATGCGAGGCTTAAAACACTATATAAAAATTAAATATAATAGCAGAATCATTCATTCCTAGGTTCCATGTGAAGAGGTGAGGCTAGTTGGAGCAGTGATATGATATTATGTATGCACAGCATCAGACAACGACAGGTCAGAAGTTAGCGTTATTATTAACTCTATCTGCTCTGCGACTGGACCACATGATCTGATCTTCAATCTGTACTGCTTGGTTTGTTGAGGCTTATTAATCTCATGCTTTATGGTAAATGATCATCATCCTTTTTGTCCTTTTTTGTGGAGTATAATGTTTGGTCAATTCCCTCCCTTTGACCCCACTGGGCTGTTCCATTCATCATCATTCCCGTTAAGTGATAGTCCTCTAAAAGGTTCGTCCAGTTCGCTATGGTGGGGACAAAGCGTAGGTCACGCCAAACAGTGGCGCGTGGATAGTCTAGCCATGATTAGTTGTGAGTTCTGATCTAAGACCCTATGGTCACGTGCACCCCTTGTCCTTCTTTTTCGATGCTCGGTCCCATGTGACCACTAATTAATTTTTAAAAGGCCCGTTCTTTTCGTATTAAATTGCGATACTGCCACTTTTTGTCTTTTAGCTGCAAGAAAACGGCGAAACTTTTGTGGTGTTGGATGGGAGAGAGGAGTGCTGGTTCAGAACTGAAAAGGTAGGCAAGAAACACAGAGACAGTGGCTTTCCCAAGACAAAACCCATCAAATTCCCGAATTGCCCTTTTGGTTTGGTTTTATTAGTGCTTTATAGTGCTATATGTGAACTGGCCACGTTCATGCGACGAGTAGGATTTGAAGGAAGAAGGTTTGGTTGAAGAAAAACAGATGTGCTTGGAGCTTGACGCATCACTTCACTAATATGAGATGGGATGGGATTCCAGTCACACTTACACTTTCCCTTTTGCTTTTTCTCGGTTTGCTTTTCCATCCAACTACAAAAGCCTAAGCATAACTAGCTGTTAATCAGCTGAAAATTCATGGCTACAGACAGCAACGCACTCACTTGTTGAAGGCAACAACAAACGCACGTGCCATTGAAACGAAACAGAAGCCTAAAACTCAGTAGTTGAGTTCTGCCTCACTCACATCACAGCGTATCCTCCAATATTAATTGCTTCGGCACCACTCTCCCCCTCTCGTTTCTTCTGTACTCTGCAAGCTCTTCCAGACCCACAAGTACACGCACCCACCATTCTCATCACCACACGACACTGATTCCCCACCTTTCCCTCTGTCAAAATCTTGAATTATTTGACATGACCAGGGGATCCAACAAGTGAAAACAGAACAGCTAGAAAACAAATCTCATGGAAGCAACGGATAGGCCCCATCGCAGCAATATCATCAATAGCACCACCACGAGTGAGCTCTTCATTTGCTTCACTTCACGCCTCTCGTCTTCTTCTTCCATGAGGATATCTTCCAAGTCGATTCTCAGCCCTGGCCGTGCAAGAGAGCCAACGCCAATCTCACTTTCAAACTCGCTTAGTCGAAGGCTGCGAAGCAACGGTAGCATGAAAGGTGGGCAAGCTTCGCCTATGTTCCCCACCACCAATGCCAAGAAACGAGGCGGTTCTTTTGAAAACCCCGAACCCACTTCTCCTAAGGTAACCTGTATTGGTCAAGTGAGGGTCAAGACCAAGAAACAGAGCAATAAACTGAGAACAAGATCCAAAAGTAGAGGAGAAGCGAGTTTTAGAAGAATAGAGCAAAACAGCAGCAACAAGAACGTTGAAGCGAGTAGGAATCCAGATCACAACCAGAGCCTTGCAAACCATCATTTTCTGAACCAGCAACAGCCTCAGGAATGCTTGCCACACAGAAACCAGAGATGGGTACATTTGCCTATGACAATATGTGAAGCTGTAAGAGCTTTTGGGGCTGAATTCAATTGCTTTCTTCCTTGTCGGTCGTCGTGCATGGCAAGCGAGAAAGAGAAGGAAGAAAGGGCAACCACACACTCAGAGAACGGCAACTCATGTGGAGCTGTGTTCGCTCGGTGGCTCGTGGCGGTGCAGGATGGAGATGGAAAGGGTAGACAGATAGAGTTGGTGGTGGGGGAAGATGAACAAAGGGAAGAAAACAGGACGGACAGAGGGAGGAGGCATGTGTTTGAGGAGATTGAGTTTAAAGACGAAAACCTTGACGGAGGAAATGGGAGTTTGGAAGAAGAGGAACCAAGAATTAGTATATGCGTTCCACCTAAGAATGCTCTGTTGCTTATGAGATGCAGATCTGACCCTGTGAAAATGGCTGCTCTTGCTAACAAGTTTTGGGAAGCTCCTGTTCCCCCCGTGGAAGATGATGAAGAGATTGAAGATGGTGGGAATGAGAACGAACATGAGAAAAGCAAAGATGAGCAAGAAATGGAACACAAACAAGAAGTCATGGCATGTGAAATGTCGTGTTCTTGTGAAAAAACTGAAGAAAATCAGGAAGCTGAAGAAAGATCGGATCTTTTGGAGCCTGAAAATGGTAATGGAAAAAGCCTGGAGAAAGGCTCAGATATTGAACTCCAACTAGTATATTCTTCATATGTAAACCAAGAACAGGACATGAACCCGCCACTTATAGCAGAAGAAAATTCATTGCGTGATTCTTTGGTTGAAGGAATTCTAGATCCAGGACACCTGCAAATTCTTGAAATTGAAGAAAAGATTATTCAAGTTCGAGAAGGCGGAGATAGTCAAGAACAGAAACGAGAAGAGGAAGAACATGCAGAAGAAAGTTCAGCACTGTCGGTAGAGTTGAAACAAGAACTTCAAGAAGAGGTAGGCCAAAACATGCAAGATCAAGAACAAAATCCACCCGAAACTGTGGTTCTTGAAGCTCGGGAACTACCAGTAACAACGGCAGACAAAGCGACCAACGCAGAGATGATCGAAATCGAAGGAGAGTTGACGGAGATGACAAGCCAAGAAAGATCCGAAACCGAAGACCCGGTATGCCAAGGGGGTCAAACGAGTAACAAGTCAAAAGAGAGGGAAACTCAGCCATTGTTGCCTGATTGCCTACTTCTAATGATGTGTGAGCCCAAGCTGTCAATGGAAGTTTCCAAGGAGACATGGGTATGCACTACAGACTTCATAAGATGGTTACCAGACCATACAAGGCCGTCGATCAACAAAAAGAGCGCTTATGACGAGGCCGCAAAGAAAAAAATCACCGTCGATGCCGCCAATCCCCAGCCGCCGGTCAACAGTACCCTACAACAGCCAGCGAGGTCCTCTTGTTCATATCCATCGAAGCCGCCGCGTAGGGTAGCCGGAACAGAGACTATGACGACGGTGACCGGACAGAAGCTGATGGACGGCAGGGCTTACGAACCGCTAATGCTCACACGCTGCAAGTCAGAGCCGATGAGGTCGGCGGCTAAACATGCGCAGGAGAGTTGCTTCTGGAAGAACAGGAAGATGGAGCCGCATAGGGCGGCGGCTACACTTGGAGTCGGCGCGGCTGGGGTTGTTTAAAGCGTAGTTAAAAAAGAAGTGTGTTAATTTATGGAGCTTGTATATTCTAAATTCCTTCTAATTTTGTGTCTTTATCGGTAATTTCATTCATTCGCCTTTCTCTAAGCTAAGGGAAGCACGACCTGTTCACTTCTGACCAAGTTCCAAGGCAAATTGTAAAAACTGAGTGCGTTTTTGTTTTTCACTCACGCAGGCTTTTTCAGGTTTTTCCAGGTACGGTTGAATGATACGTCAAGTGTCACTTTGATTGCGTTTCAGAGCGTATGAAATGAGTATATCGGAGGATAAAGGATATGCGTGTCTCTTCCTTTTAAAAAACGACAAAATTATAAACCAAGGGAAATAAAAAAAAAGTTTAGATCACAGCATTGTGAAACAAAGGATTAGATTGCAAAACCATAATACATTACTCTTTTGTTTCTTTACACTAATTAGTTACAGTTGATTCTCTTTCTTACTATTGCCTGTCATCTGGATTTCGATCTCCCTGGCTGTCACTCGATTTAGCACCAGCAGTTGGACTTTCAGATGTTGAATTGGGTGAAGTTGATTGCTGAGTGCCTTGTTCTTCAGAGATTTCACCTTTTGTGAAAGAATTGAGGGCAAGCTGAGCAGAGTAAAGAAACAAACCGATAGAATTGACGCCAAAAACACATGTTGCAAGGTAGCACAATCCATTCACAATAGTTCTGCAAAAAGTAGACAGATATCAGAACTCTCCTACAAAATTGTAGCATTATGTTTGAAGATGGTAGTACCTAATGGTTATTGTTATCTGGCGCACCTGAACCAAAGAAACAAAAAAAGAACAGGGTGAGTGAGAATTATGTGGTTACTATTTGGCGAAGAGTCTTCAAACATAACAATAAAACATCAAAGCTCCTAACTACTAAACCAAAAGAATTGGTAAGTTTAATAGCCTGAAACGTTACAGTTTTGAATGGAGACATAATTTCGCATAAAACAACAAAGACCATTGGATGTGAAACAAACCGAGTAATTATCTGATAATGCTTGGCGGTTAAGAGAAGCCTCGATGGTGGTGGTGAACTTATAAAGTATAAGTGCAATGACACCTGCAGAAATTCCACTTAGCAATGCCTGTACAGGTGAAGGAGTTTTGTCGGATGCTATGGCACCTGGAGCCATTGCCGTTATGCTAGCTAATGCTTCCTCTTCCAGTGATTTATTTTCCCCTGATAACCTTAATCTCTAGTAACACAAGATCACAACCTCAAATATTGGACCCCGCTCTTTTAGTGGGATTTTGAATAATAAAATTGACATTAAATGAGAAATTTGTGGTGAATTATTCTTGTGCAAAGAAAGAGAAAATTTCAAGAATGGGGATTGCTATATGAGATATGTGAATTTAGCAAGATGAGAGGGTATATGTTAGGATGCTTTTGTTATAGATGTTTATGATTAATT
>JANZXV010000212.1:38846111-38856972 GCA_027576455.1 Erythroxylum roigii | reverse complement strand
AGATAGTGTTTGGTAAACTTTTTATATCGAAGAAGATACTTCAAATACATTAGTACAAGTAAAAAGGAGCATCTTAAAAATCATTAAAATGTCAAACCACTATTACAAAAATCGAGGATTAAATATTTTTCTCTCTGAAATTTGACCGAATGTCTCAATTTCTTTAAGAAGGGTGCCTAGTGCCTACTTTTTGTGAAGTCTAAATCATCGACAATTTTCAAACTTTTATGGAAGTTAAAATTACATTTTTATATGATTTCGATATTGGAAATAAAAATAGGGTTGTCTCAGGATCAACTTTCCATGCCAAAATAGTCACTTTTTATAACATTAAAGTCTTGTCTGGGAGGTTCAATTGGAGGAGGTGGCACTTGAAAATAACAATAGGCAGATGAATTATGCGTTGAAGGGTCCCTAGTCTAATAGTTACCTATCTAGACATCATAGCAGCACATATGTATACTTTCCCGCATGTGGGACGATTGAGGAACACAGTAGTAGTGGTGGTTATGATATTGGACAAGTCTGCCTGGGTGTACGAGGGTCATAGTACAATTAGAGACCAACTTGTTCAAGATGTTTGAGATTCCTACTTTTACCAACCATAAATTGTCTTATACCCCTACTAATAATGATCTAAAGAACAATGTCAGATGTTGGGAGGTCATGTGGGGCTTTTTACATTCAAGTGGTTAGCCCGGTGAAGAGCCAGTTCACTGATTTGTTACAAACTTGGACTGCAGATTAGATTCCACAAGTACTATAATATAGTACTATTCTAAAGTCATAGAGTAACTATATGACTATATCCCCCTATTCGAAAGTGAAGGTTATTACTTAATAGTTGGGTGATAACTGATAAGCCGTCAGTGAAAGCATTAGTACATCAACTGAAGCGAAGAAGTAGATAAAAAAAGAAAGCCCTTTTAAGTTTTAAGCGATTCTAAAAAGCCACCGCTTCGTTCAAAACCTGTCAGCAGTCATTACTTCAGGTTGTGCTTCACGTAGCTTGGCTGAGAGATAGGGACCCCTACTAACAGCTTCCTGCAACTGCAATTCACATGCCAAGACACAAAACAACTGTATATTATGAAGAGCTCAAGTACTTCTAGTTTCAACAAGTCAAATACTACAGAGGTCTTACCTTGGTGGCTATTCCAGAAAGAGTAGGATTGCTGCTGAGCTTAACTGAAGAAATAAAAGCCTTGTGGATTGCCTTGCAACAATTATGTCTAGCCTCCATACCTGACTTTTTTTTTTTTGAGGAAATAAGATTTGAAATTGTGGCAGCAATTAGCAGCTCCATAGATGAAGAAACTGAAAAACAGGACTGCTTTAAGATACGAAGACAATTATGAAAACTTAAAAAAAGAACTCTCAAGCTGGTAGAGATAATGAAGTGCTATTTTTCTCACTTGGCTAAATAGTAACGCATTCCTATCTCTTTTGATACACGTAATCTATAAAATAAGAGTGATTTTTCCCCCAAAGAAAGATAAAGCCTTTTGATCCATTTCTTTGATAAGTAGCATCGAGAATTTCAGGCAAGTTAACTGAAAATATAGCTATTGTTCCAAAGACATGCCCAGAGCAGTTCAACTTGTGTGGTGTACTTAATTCGACAGTATAACATATCTAACTAAATGTGCTTCAGATGCATGGAGATCATTTTGAAACATTGATGAACTGGTAATATATCGGCTGACAGATGACAGCTACCAATTCCTATTTAAGGTGGCCCATTTATATGTACCAAAGATACTGTACTGAAAAAAGTTCCTTCTATTCAGTTCATATCCTATTTACAATTACTAAGTGCAATGGCAACTACAGGAGAATAAAAAACAAGAGAAACAAATGTAAAGATCTTAACCATTGACCATGATCATTATGAACATGATATTAAACAGGTAGTGGAGCACAAACCTATTTTGGTTGTTTCAGTAGCTGGATCAGTGACTATGTCTATTATTTCTTGCTTAGAACATACTTCCATCAGGCACCACGGCCGAGCCACTAACCCACTTATCATTCTGTAAGCCTGAAAATATTCACATAAGAAAGCAACAATAAGGTCCACTAACCCACTTACCATAGATCAGGCATAAACTTCAAGTGAAGGCCAATTTTTAATCAAGTGAAAAATATAGATCAAAATGCTACATCTTTAGGAGGAGCTTGGCCTATTTAAGTGTGAAAAAGTTAAAATTGTAACTGTGATAAACAAAATAATTTTTTAAAAAAAACTTCTGATATTTGAACAAATCTCATATTAAACCTTAACCTTTTGTTTCTCTTTATCCTTTCCCTAGAGACTTCAATATTGGAATGCACACATCTAGGTCTTATGTGACAAAGCACGCGCATGTCATAACAGACCAGGACTTAAAAACTCTTTTCTTTAGTGTAAAATAGTTTTAACACAATTATAAGAACATAAGATTTAGCACAATTTAAAATTTGCTCTGTGGTTATTTTTCACTATGATAACTTAGGCCTAAATAGGAACACTTCCAAGCCATCCTGCCTAACAAATAATTTAAAGAACATGAGAGAGCAAGTGCTTAGGATCTGTTTGTATTGCAGTTTGTTTTTGTGGTTGTAGCTTACAATAATGTGGTTTATGAACTTGTTGCTGATCACAAATAAATAGTTAATTGAGTATTTCATTCAAAAACAGTGATTTAGCATAATAATGAATACGCTAGAAAAAGAGTTCTGTGCAATATTCTCATCTGGCTTAGAAGCAGCTAAGACACTAGTAAAAGAGTTCTATGCAATATTGTCATCTATGCAGCACCAAGAATAGATAGCCCAGGAAAGTAAGAAGCCCTCACCGCCAAACGAACTTCTGAATCCTGCTTAAGAACTGACAGGAAAAGGCCCTGCCAATTGCAAAAGCTTTAGTCTTGTCAGCAATTCCAAAAGCATATCATGTCAATTGCCCGCGCAAAAGAATAAAAATCTAAGCTATGCAACAAACAATCAATGAAGTAACACATGTTTATGATAGGTTCCAGAACAAGGTATGGAAAATATGTATATTTTTCTTGTATTGATACTTTAGCAGAATGACACTGATAACAGGTTTTCAAGGACCAGGACCTCCAGCCTATGGCTCAAACATTCATCAGTACATGCAATATTCTCTCTCTTCCTGCCTATTGCTTATTTATACTTAAGAATCTGTGATTGCTAACAGATTCGGTTAGCTGACAACCTAATGATTGGTTGTCAGCAACACTAACTAACAGAATATATGAATTTAGTAGTCAATTCTGCCCCTCTACTCCCTTACTCCTCTGCCTTCTTTTTATTTCTCCCAACATAAACTTGAGTTAGATCTATCAGTTTATTGCTTGGTGCATGCGACTGTACTAGTGGTACTTCAAGTACTGCAGTAGAACAAAGATAAATTCGTATAAAGCTATTTAAGAAAAATTCTCACTGATGGTGTTAGCTTTGTGCTTCTGGAAGCTGTTTCATAGACCAAGCGTCTCAGGTTATCTTCCGCATCCCCATTCAGTACAATATTGCCTTCAGATCGATTCTCTCCCGAAATATTTCCAAGGGAATGCAATGCAGCCTGTGTGTATCATCCAATTATCTTAGAGATGCAACACAGAAAACAGAATCTGGCATTTCAATTTGATATTTGAATCCCTAACTTTAACATAATCTTTTTAGCAATAGGACTAGGAAGTAATTTATGATATTAGACAAAATTTCTGCTATGATGCCGGCACAATGCATCCTTCAACAATATGATAATTGAAAATGCAGTAACTTGTAAGGACGCAAGATGGAATAAGTATATGCAAGTACTAAAACTTGTAAAACTTTTACCTTAAATTTAGGGATTGACAACTAAAACTTGACAAGCAAAGAAAGAAAGCAAGTTTGCCAGGAATGTGATTCCTAGTCTAACCTGGAAAACAGTATGCATGCAATATCAAATCAGCATCAATTGCCGACATTTGCTACATCAGCTCAAGCTTAGGTAGGAAGCAAACATGTACTCTCCTTTGTAGTATTGTAACTATCAGGTTGTACCACTAATTTGGAGATTTTGACAATAGGACTTGTACTATTGATTTTCCCAAGTCTTTGAATTATATTTTCAAAAAAAAACATTTTATTTTGGAAAAACGATTTCCCCATGTCAGACTATTGGTCAAAAGGAGCTGTCGTGCATCATGGTTGAATATAACTAGATATAAGATCAATGATTCTCAAATACCTATATGAAATGAATCCATTATGTATTTTTGCAGCCAGATATTTGATGTGATCGTCAAGGAGAACAAATTTAATACTTCAAGTATCGTTAGTAATTTTTAGATATAATCCAGAACTAGCACCTACTTCCCACTAGTGAGTTTACTCATAGGCCAATTCTTGAGAAAGCAAGCATACAAGCGAGTTACATGCAAGTCATAGAATTGTTGACTGGAATAATAAAAAGGCACAAGGGAATACAGAGTTAAGTTAAAAATAGTTTTTTGCATCTCCTTTAACCATTAAAGGGACTTGGTTGACCATTATCTGACAATCTACCTTTTAGTTGCAAGAAAGTAGCAAAGTAATTATTATTCATTTCTGCGGTAAAATAAAATTTAGTAGCTACAGCCTTAGAACGTTAATAGATAATTCTCATCAAACTTATATAAAATGAATTGTAATAATGTCCTCTCTATGGAAAGAGCAGGAATGGTTAACAGAATTGAGGATATTGTCACCGGTTCTGTCAAGAACATGATGATTGTTATCTATGAGGGTTAGAGCTGAGAGAACTTACCAACTGTCTACCATGAAACTGTCGTTCAAAAGCTGCATCAACTACATGTCTTGCAGCAGCAGGTGAAACTGAGAGCAGCAATGTTGCTCCTGGGTAAGCTAATAGGAAATTGGAACAGTCACACGTGATTCAGCTTCAGTAAACATTACAAGCACATTAAAAATTTCATTTTCTTAGGTAGCGAATGACTAGAAAATGACATCAATAATCAGTTATTCTTGCATTTTTTGAATAAGCATATTACCCCACATCATGTCACATGACTCGTAACAAATAGAAGATCCCTTAGTATCTATATATACAAACGACAATCACCAACAACATGAGGATTAAACCTATTGAAGAGCAAATTTCATTCTAGCTCATAATATGTTGCAATCTGTTTAAAACATCATGCAAGGAAACCACACGCATAGGATAAAGAGGATGTCAATAGAGATACCGAACTTACAACTTCAGTAAGTTGGATTATCGACTTTTTACATAACCAATCTACTATGTTCATTAGGACTTGCAATAATCAAAACCACCATTTATTGTTTCACTGTACATTAATCTAAAATCCAAACACCACTGCAGCTGAGTGCAAGTGAGAGAGGATACAAAATACATCAAGATCAAAGATGTGGATCTATTTTATGTGATAACAATCATTGGTTAATATGTAAGTAACAATTACAAGTGAAAAATGTTTACAAAACTATTAACTGTTAAAATCTTCGTCGCCTCCTGATTCTCAGATGAAAACATCTCCTACCTATTTATCCACATTTTCTAGCTTTTTCCGCTTAACTGAGCTGCAACAGATATTGCTTCACACTCCAGCATATCCACCAAACATCAACAAAGAGCACATCATTCATGCTTTTAAAATGTTCATTTGGATATTTGATCCCAATCCTGGCCCAGCTATTAGAAAGCTTCACAAAACTTTTTTGGAAACAAATTTGAGCCGCGTGTACTAAACTCATAAAGATAAAAACATCTAACTCTAAACAACAATACTGACAAGAACAAGAAATGTTGTCAATTAATTTGCATGAAACACATAGATATGTATCTAATACCTAAAATATGTTTCGGAATATCAATTGGAGCAACAAGGTGAATGGAAAAGGCACTTATTCTGAAACACCTAAAGCTAGAAAAAGGATACTGCTAGTTTTTCATACAGGTATTTAAGATAATACACGATGCACCGCAGAGTATGCAACAAAGTTGAAGTGAAGTTAATTTGTGGATTTGTTGATGGCAAAGTGTCACCCATCTAAACAACATGAATATGACATTTTATCAGCTAACAGTAGTTAGTCATGTACTTACATAATCCTATCTGGCCCAATGCCTCCAAGGCAGTTTCACACTCGTTCAAATCTTCACTTCCCAACCCAAGTCTTTGATCAATGGCTGATATAATTGTTCTAACACCTGAATTTATAAGGAGTGTTAGTACAACAGCAAAGAATTCCTGAAGCCTACCAGTTTGAGATTACATATCATAAAATAAAATCCAATAATTTGTACTTTGGACTCTCCAACGGATATTATAATAGACTTTCTCAGATATTGGCATAAACTGAACACTGACAATTAACTCTTCCAATTTCCAAAGGAGAGCTTCCAAAAATAAAGACTGCCCAACATATGTATATGTTTCCAATAAGTTGCAATCAAAGTGAATGTACACAACGTGACTCTAGTCTATTAGAAACACAATTACATCAAATTATGTGTTCATCAGCATCCAAGAACAACCAGACTCAAGCACAAAACTCACTAAATTCATCAAGAAATGCAAGTGCATTCTCTTTGGCTAGAAGTCGTCCAGTTATCATCATTGCTCTTGATCTTAACACAGCATAAATCAAAGAATTGCTTCAAGAGAAGAAAGGAGGAACCATTACCATGTAATAATAGCAACACTGCCAGTAAGAATCTAGGCCAACAAACTTCTAACCAGCTATGTTAAGGGGAACCATTCAAACTACCTGATCATAGAAGTAAGCAACTGGACAAGTGCTGTTCTTGACAAGAACTCTGTACCATGCTGAATTTCTGATAACTTCAATTTCCACCATGGAACAAGAAAAAGTAAGACTATAGCTCACGCCACTTACAAAAACCAAAAAAAGATGGTAACTATTTTGTCAAGGAGCTATAACAGTAGATTGATGGATGGTGGGCATAAACAATACCAAAAAGTCAAGACCCATGAACGCAGCATTAGGAGATGGCAGAAAAAGGGAGACAAGAAGTATTTAGCAAATAGCAAACCTCATAAAACAACTCCAGAACACTTAACGTTGCTAGAGTATCATCTGTGTTCCTGAGTTCTGCCTCCAGTAAACTGAGTAGACTTGAATTGTAAACTACAGATGCCACATAAGGGGAAACAGAGAACAGCTTCACTATCAAAGATAAAACTCGTACACGTCCCTGATAGGCATGAAATGGCAAGAAAGAGCATCTGATTACTAAGAGAAAGAATGCTAGCAGTTCAGAGAGGTTTTTTCTTGATGGACTAAGAGCACACAACCAAAGAATAACAGGATGCAATTTGCAAAGTTGCTGAGAAGTCAATTCAGAAAATATGTCATCTTTTCATTGGTTTGATTGTCAGGAAATGGGGTCTATTTTGAGACATCTTCCCAGGAATAAACTATCATACCAATGAAGAACTTCGGGCTGATAAATTCACGAGGTGAGTGACTTCACTGTTGTTTGCTGGAAAGATGATCTGCTGCAAAATGAGCAAAATTCTTGACAATCTCATTCCAGATTTCTAACAAATAAGAAAAAAAAAAGCCAATTCTGACAGCAGAAAGATTATTATAAAATAACTTAACCTCATAATATGTATTGAATAACAAAGTCCTTACCACACCCTGTGGAGAACCAGCTAATTTCACAATTGCCTCAATTGATTCAGTTGCCACTTTTTCATCCCTACAGGAAGAACAAAAGCATTTCATATGCAGCAATGGATCAGAAATTTATTTCAACTTTACACCGCCTAAAAAAAGTCATCTTTGAACAGCTCTGTAAAATCATCAACATTATTTTGACAAGGGAGGAAAGGCATCCTAGAACAACATAATTGACAAATTTCAAAAGCAAAATGCAGTGCCATTAACAGTCACTTATTGAGCGTTGAATTTTAGCGTGATGAACTAATTGTTTAAAGTCCCCACCTCTTTTCCCTTCTGATACTTCCTTCCACTCCCACTTCTGCCCTACCCTTACCTCAACAAAAGGCAGTTATTCGTGAAGACAACAAACACACAACTGAAAGAAGGAACCAGAAGAGTACAACTAAATTGCTGACAGCAGCATCTAATACAAATATGAAAAGCACCCGTGCAATCCAAATAAATACAAGTTGACAAATTAAGATGCACCATTTGTTAACCTTCTCCAGTGAAAGACAGTAGATAGTGGACAGATCTAAGATGTGATAAAGGAAAATTTTGTAATTCCTGGTCACCTGACCAAAGAAATTGGCAAAAAGTACTGACAGATATATGATACTCTATCAAATTAGAAAGCCAACAGCCAGTTATCATATTAATCACAACTTCCCCCATCATAAGGTTTCAAGACCTGTAAGATTGTATTGTGCTAATCCATTATTGTTTACCCAGATCTTCAGGTTACATTTTTTCTGGCATTCCACCAATTTTCAGATAATGATAGGTAAATATGCATGTAAAAAGTAGCAAATTTCTATAGGAAGTTGAAAATTAAAGGATCACTACTTACCCATTTACGAGACACTCAAGAAGAAGTGGATATATGTCATTTTCAAAAATAAGCTGTGCAGCTAAGGCAGGTGTTTCATTGAAATGCTCCAAAAGACATGAGACCTGAGCACAATTGATAGAGCAGTGAACTGAAGTTAAATTTTCCTCAATGTATAAGCATACAAAGTAATTTGTCTGAGCATGCAGATTGACCTGGAGAAATTTAACTGAGACAACATAAAATATAATGTGACATACACAGATAGCAGTTAAATTCATTCTTTACAACTCAAGTTAAAATAAACTATAAGATATCATGCCCTTCTAACTCAGCATACACATCCAGTAGCCTTTAGGATTAAGCCAGTTCCTTGAACTTCCCCTCACGTTTCTTGCTGTAACTAATGATTTGTAAAAACTGTAAAATTATAGCTAGCAAATGATGCATCCAGAATTGGCCTTTTGTGTATCCCTCCCGATTCATTCACACCATAACAAGTTCTTGTGCAACATAACTAGACAGTAAACTGCCTTCTAATTGGGGTCCATTGACAACACTATCATCATATAATTAAACAAGGCAATAATTTCATTCAACCATTCAATCACCTGACAATGTGTAGTGAACTCATAAAGTTGGTTTAACATAACTATCAAGTTTTCAATATTCAATCCGTCATCACATAAATTGGATGTTATCCATGTTTTCCACCTTACACAGGGTATAAAAAGAGACAAGTCATCTACATCATTCTAACGGAATATTAAAATCACCTAACAGATGAAACTAGGTGCAAGCACTAGGAGATGGCTGACTTGTAGGCTATTTATAAAGAAAATTAAACGTGTATAGGAATTAAATAGTGTGTCAGAACGTTGTAATAAGCATGATTAACCTCAAAGATAAAAATAAAGAAAACGTACACTTGAAGAAACAAGCATACAACTACGACATATTTCAAGGTCTGGACCAATATGTGTATAGGGCTTAAATGTTACATACCGTTTTGCAAGCCAGACATTTGACTACCTCAGAATTCGCCTTCAAGCCTATTTGCACGAAAGACTAAAAGAACCAACAAAGAGCAGAAAACATAAATGAAATCAATCCAACAAATTATACAACCAATAGTACACACATTGACTCCATCTAATCCATGGCCAACATACAGAGTTACAGAGAAGGACTTGTACAAACTTCATCCACAAAACGCAGTAGCAGAAAAACAAATACCATAAAATGCGGGATAAGAGACGCTCCATATCTGGTCTTAAAGATCCTCTCTAGGCAAGCAACCAAAGTGGTCTCTAACCCAGGAACTTCATCTTTTGTTTGTAATGCACTGCAAGTTCAGATTTTTAATAAGAAAATGCCTACGAAGTCAAAAGCAGAAACTTTACCATTTAATTGAAACGTTAGACTCAACCCAAATTTTGGTTGGAAGAGAAAAGAAAGATTAGATGTCGAGTGGAAGAGCCGAGGAGGTTTACTTGATAACAAGAGGGAGGGGGTAACGATCAAGGAACTCTTTAGCTGCGGCATCGTTTTGGACTCCTGTAATGGAGGTGAGCATAGAATTTGCAGAAATAAAAAGTCTAGTGAAACGAAGAAGAAAAAGAAAAGGAAGAATCTTGACCCTCCATTGTATAATACAAACCAGGATAGTGAGCGAAGTCGGAAGCAGACTGAAGCAACTGAGTAGGATCGTCCAACGAGAGCTCTTCGTCCATGGCTCGCTGCTTGTGCTTGCTGGTTAGGAGAAGCCGGAGAATACGGAGATTAACGGGCTGTTTGGAACACAGTGAATTGAACAGTAGGATTTAATTATATTAATGAAATTAGAATTGAATTCAATTTACACTGTTTAGAACAAATCTAGTAATATTAGAATTGAATTCAATTATATTATTTGAAACAAATCCAATAATATTAAAATTGAATTCAATTATTTCATATGACACATTTATCCCTAACTACAAAATAATGTTATCAACTAATAAACATTCACACTTACATAAAACAACTTATAAACATCAATTTCTTTATAAGTAATATCATAAAAAAAAGTTTATTATTAAAATAAAAAGAAAAAATTGATTAGAAAAAGATATCAGCTAGACCGAGTTATGAAGATAATAGAAAACTATTATAATTTAGAAGCTAAAAATGGATGAACAAGCACTAGTTCTTTTACGTTGATAACTACAAGGCACTATCAAATTTTAATATTTCACTCCAAATTACATATAATATCATAACAAGTTTTAACATGTCTTCCTGTGATAAGGATACATAAGATCGTTACATCAGAAAACTAAATAA
>JANZXV010000212.1:38815583-38825832 GCA_027576455.1 Erythroxylum roigii | reverse complement strand
AGACAAGATTCTCTGTTCTGTCCACCATAAACCAAACAGCTCTCTGTCCCCAATTTCTGTTCCGTTCCGTTCTGTTCTGTTATGTTCCGTTCCGTCTCCAGCTACCAGAGACGCTAACCAAACGCAGCGTAAAGGCCCTTATGATGAAGTTCCATTTTATTGAGTCATAGGCCTTCTAAATATCTAGCTTCAATGAACAATTTTAGCTGCTTTTTTTTAGAATAATGTTTAAAGAATTCATGAAGTAGGTGGATGTTGTCACTTATTTGTCTTCCAGGAATATAAGCTCCCTGTTGGTATCCAATATGAGATGGTACAACTTACCTCATTCTCTCAGCTAAGATTTTAAAGATGATCTTGTAAATGGAGTTGCAACCCACAATTGGCATGTACTCTTTCATTGTAGTCTACTCCTTACCTTTAGGAATAAGAGGGATGATAATTCTATTTTACTCCTTAAGTAGCTTCCTTTCTTTAAAGAATTCTTCAATAGCTTTAATGACTGTTTCCAACTTCTGACCATATCTTTTTTATAAAGAAAGAATTCATTCCATTATGTTGGGTGCCTTGTGGGAGTTTAGGTCCTTTAGACATTTCTCTATCTCACTTCCTATGACTAGTTTATAAAGTAGATCCTTTTCTTGAGGTGTTAGTTAATCATGGACAATTTCTATAACTAATTGAACTGAAGATATGACATTGGAAGGGCACCCAAATGTGCTTGAAAAATAGTCTTGCTTCTTTTAATAGTTCATCTTGTCTAGTGATACTAGTATTCCCTTTTTTGAGATATATTATCCTATTTGAAGATTTCCTTGAGCTACTTTCTTGTGGAAATATGCAGAGTTTCTATCTACCTCTGATAATAATTGGGCCCTAAACCTCTGTTTTATAATTGAAATCTCAAATTCTAAGGCTTGAGTATATATGTTTAGTGTCTTCTCTTCAAGATCATGCATTCTTTCATTAGTAGGATCTAAGTACAATTCAAATTGTACCTAGTCAAGCCTTTGTTTGGAGAGGTTCAGATTGAAGTGGATATTGCCTACTTTCTGCTTGTTGAGTATTTTAAATTCCTCCTTGATATTTTGCATTTTCCTCATACATTGGAATTGTTTTATGCCTGCAATCTTACCATAAGACCTCTGGCTTCCATATTACTAAGAAAGTTATTGAATCTAAAAGAGACTTTTTTCTGGGCCTATTTGTGAGTGAGGTATGAACAATGATGGGAGAATGATATGATATTAATATGTTGGGAAAAATGGTTTCACTCTTTGGGAAATTTTTAAACCAATCTAGACTTGTTATGCTCTTTTCTTCCTTAAGAACTAAGCACCTTTATTTGTTACTCCATGTGTAGAAGCTACCCTCGTAGGGAGATTAGTAACTTGTATGCCCCTTGCACACTATTTAAAATCATCATAATGATTTGGCTAAAAGAGCAATTTAATTCCTAACGTTGACGCTAAAATTTGAGTTGGACCTTAAAGTTTTGGAGTATTCAAAATAAATCCTAATATTTGAAAAACGTTCAAAATAGCTCACTGTCTAATCAGGGACTATTATGAACATTTTTCGAATGTTGGGGTTTATTTTGAACGTTTTGCACACGTTATGGTTCATTTTTTATGTTCTGAAACGTTAGGTTTCAACTCAAATTTCAATGTAAACGTTGGGTGCTAAATTGCTGAATTAGCCTAATGATTTCTACTTAATTGTTTCCATTAACCTCTTGTGGATTTAATGCAGTATTAAAATCTCTAAGTATAAGCCAGGGGTTTTGTGTAGATGTGCCTTTTTCCCAGAGTTTATTCCATAAGGTAGATCTTTGAAAGATGTACTTGAAGCCATAGATTATAAATATATATACACCGTACTTTGCTCCTGCTTAAGCTTTACCTTCAAATGTAGGGATAATAATAGGCCGGGTCGGGCTCAACGGCTTGTCTACACTTAAAAAAAAAAGACAAAACGACGTTGTTTTGCATATTCTCTTCTAACCATCACTGTTCAAGTGTACCACATGATCATATTTTTGTGTATCAATCACCTTTAGTTCCTCCTCATTATAGAGAACTAGGATTTTGCCACTACAGTGACGTGTAATTATCCATGATTCTCCACTTATTGGGTAAAAGGTTGAGGAAGTTGTAATTTACTTTATTAGTCATTAATTCCAAAATACCAATTATACATGGTTTATTGTAATAAATGAATCTCCTAACTGCTAATTACTTTGTGGGGGAATTCATACCCCTAACATTTCAAGCAATTATCTTTATGTTCTTGTGGTAGAAGAGGATGACCTCTTCTTCCTATTGGAACTTCTTCTTGGAGTCTTGAATTCATCCATACATGTATGTTTGTAAATCTGATGTCTTTCATAGCTAATCCAGATCTTAAGTTTCGTAACAACATGGGGTACCTGTCTTTACAATCTTCATGGCCATTTCACTACTAGGGAACTTAAAGAAGAAGATATCAACCTTATTCACCAAAATCTGACGTTACCCAGGATTTCATTGTACGATAAGAAACCCTTTTGTTCAAGAAGTTTCCTACCAAGGTGGATTTCCAATGAGCTGCACCTTCCCTAAAGACTTCAAGTAGGGGACTGACTACCTGTTAGTATGTTGGGGGGAATATATAATGAAGTTGGGTCTCCAGCTTTGAGTCTCCTCTCCTGCCACCTGAAGTCAAGAGCGTCTTTGGTTGATTAGCTCATTAAGGGATGTTGACATGTGTTCATGCTGGGATTTCCTCTTTTATCTCTTCTTTCCTTGTGATCAAATCTTCTTTACTTGTCATAAATTAAACTAAAAATTTAATTTAATTTTCTCTTTAATTATTACTATAATTACTTTGTAATTATATGCAAATATGTTATAATTATTTAATAAAAATAGATAATTTATTCGTTAACTTGGAAATATAAAAAAATGAATACACACAATTTACTTTTATTTTATATACCAGAAAACTAATATATTTGAAATTTTTAATATTTTTAAAAAATACAAATTCACTTTTTGTTTAAATTAGATAATATTATTTTATTTTAAATTATTGACTTATTAAATAATTTATTTTAAAATTTTCAATTCACACTTGAACAATAACAATCAGGGATTTTTTTTTTATGGTTGTAACTTGTAACCAAACAACCCCCACAAAACAAATGTTGATTTCTATTATCCACTTAGTCAGCTTCCGTAGTTCTCTCTCACGGTGAGGCATGGCAGCGTCTATTCTATCTACTTCATGCTTTGTTCTTCCCACAAAAATGAAGGCAGTATCACTCCATGCCACTGCTATTGCATCTACTTCCACTTGTCCTCCATATTTCTCCATCTCCACAGCCAACACCGCAACTTTCAGTTCTCTTAGCTTCTCCTCTAGCCTCTCTCACAATGTCTTTAACAGAGGTAACAATCTTCAACATAAAGTTTGAATCTTTCCTGATTTTCTATACTTGGCTCTCTTAAAATCATGAAGACGAACTTAATGAAGCCAATTGGTTATCAGGGACTGTTGACTTCTTTTTTTTAATTGTTTCTCTTCCTGTTGTTTTTAATTTTGGGGGCGGTCGAATGAACTCTGTTAATGAATTTTGCTTCGGGTGTGTGACACAATTTTCTTTGTTGTCAGGGTGTTTATCAATGAGTACAGTTCAAAGGCCAATTCGGCATTCAATCGTGTGCGAGGCGGCTCCTAAGAAGAGAGCAGATTCAGCTGCGAAGAGAGCTCGCCAAGCTGAAAAGAGGCGCATTTACAATAAATCCCGCAAGTCTGAAGTCAGAACCCGCATGAAGAAGGTATCTACTTGTTGCTAAATTCCTTTTGTGTATGTCTGATGGCTCCTCATTATCTCTCTCTGTGTTTAATTGGATTTCTTTCTGCGATTGTTTATGTTTCTCTGCTTTTGCTTGGGGGCGCAAGGAGTGGGAAGATTTTTGTGAATGCTTAGGTTTGGGTTTTGCTCAGACGGGGAGACTTGTACTAGATTTCTAACTTTATGCGTATGTTGATAATTTGCTAATGTTTGTCTTGTAAAACTTTTTGTTCTTGATTAAGTGTACAGAGAATTTTTAGCTTTTACGTTCTTCACTTTTTATGCAATTTTGAGGAAGCTACAGATTTGAATGTTTAGTTAACCTTTGTGAATGGTATGTCTGAGAGAATGTTCACAATATGGTTTGCTCGACGAGGCATGAGATGATATGGGCTTAGCATGCTGAAGAGAGGGCGAAGAAGATTAAATTTTAAATTAAGAAAACATAGGGATTGGTTCGTGTCTCATCTTTTATAAGAGTAGGAAATTTTTGTGGAAGTAAAACTTTGACCTTGGAAAGAATGGTCAAGACTCCTATTTTCATTACTCATTCTGCCAAAAGCTGAAATTCCTCAAGAGCTCAGCCTTGCATCAAAAGTTTGGAGTTTGATTTGTTCAAAGTGAGTAAATAAGAAGTTGTAGGGTTTCAATGGGGGAAGCTCTATCTCTTAAGGATTATCTTCTTAGAATGTAGATAAGCTCAAAGTACATTTACAAGGAAGTAAAATTGGTGTGACGAGGACGTCATTATACATGATATTGCTGTTCCATTTTTGGGATTAAGAGACAGGAATAGTTTGGACTAGCCTGATAATACAGTGAAACACATTATGCAGCATCGATATATGGCATCTGTTACTCTGAACTCTGATCAGAACTAAAACCTACTGAAGTTTAATTTATAATGTAGAAATTTAGTGTTTATGATTCTATTTACAAGTGTTGTCTTCTGCTGTCTGTTTCCAAATTTGGTAAAGAAAATTTTTCCATGTATTAACAGACAGTTATTGTTATAGGTTTCAAAAGGCTAGGGTGAAGTGCATTGTTGAGTTCTTGTTATGATTGTTCATTGGTGTGGGAAGGGCTCCTTTTAATTTCCCTTTAATTGATTATATCTGTGAATGGGAAACATTTGCATGCCCTCTTGTGATGGGTGGCTGATGCCGATGCCAAAATGCAGATAATTTGTTGTTTGACAATTGACTGCGACACTAATAGTTAGGGGTGAACAGTTATTGGTCGCGTCTGTTGGGTTATTGTACCTTAGTCAACTAGTAATGTGCTTACTAATAAAGATTAAACTCTGTTTAGGTTGAGACCTATTCCGTAGCTTATACCATCGAGAAGTAAATGAAGCTTGGTTAGTCTTCTTTCCAGCAACATCCTTGTAAGGGCGCCCTGTGAAGGATAAGCATAGTTATGTATGAGGATGCCCATGATGATTTTCTTAATATCTACCTAACTAGGTTGTGATTGAAGAACAATAAGATGGAATTTATATATATATATATATAAGTAAATAGGAATTGTATCTTGCATTTCAGTTTGCGAGGACACTGCATGGCTTGTCTCTAGTTCATCTGTGCAAATTGTGATTTCATCTCTCCAAGGCCCCCAAACCTTACAATGGTAGAAGAATAACAAGATTAAAGGAACCAAAAGATTAGAACTGCATGTCCATGTGGTTGGTGTGCGTTAGTCTTAGTGATTGTGATGACACGGATCAGATATTCTCCCTGGTAATACACTAATGGAGTATGGACCATCAATTCAGCTTAGTACTGTGTATCACTGAGTACTGGTTAAGTCAATAATGGCTCCAAGATTAATGGACTGCTGTGTGAAAGTTATAGAAAATGTAGGAGGTCTGAAGCTTGATCAATATTACTCTTTCAAGTGTAGTGAAAAGTTCATGTGTTTCTTTATGGTGTCCTGAATTTGGTGGTGTCTCTTGTAGGTTTTGGAAGCACTAAATGAGCTGAAAAAGAGACCAGAAGCACAGCAAGAGGAGGTCCTTCCTATTGAGAAACTGATCGCAGAGGCCTATTCAGTCATTGATAAAGCTGTAAAAGTGGGGACATTGCACAGGAACACCGGAGCACGCAGAAAATCAAGACTTGCCAGGAGCAAAAGGGCTGTAGAAATTCATCATGGCTGGTACACACCCACTTCTGCGGTGGCTGGTTAGGATTTTGGTTTACGTGACAATGGCTGGAGAACTCTTCGCGTTTCTTTTTTACCGATGAACATTCAGTTATTTCTATTCATCCTTAAATACACGAGTAGAAGCTATTAATGTGATTTGTTAATCAGTAGGTGTGTCCCAATAATGAAAAGAACTTCTGTTTATATACTCTTATTTTATTTTCTGTCAATTAAATATTATCACAAGCAGAATTGGATTCCAATAGATCAAAATATGGAAATATGCTGCTTATAATTTTGGATTTTTATCATAGAAATGTAAACCATGCACTGAAACCTTTTAATGTCTACCGAGCAGGAGATATGATTGGTAAAATTTATGTGCCTTTAAGAAATGTTAGGAGACACAAGCTATGTTTACTGCCACACATGAAATATGTTTACGTTGACCCAATTGTTAAGTATCTTTTTCTGAGTCTGTTCTGAAACTCGACCAAGCAAATAACAGAAACACATGAAAATTTGTAATATCAGGATGCTTGCTTCTGTTTCTTTCCCAGTTTCTTAATATTTGGATTAAATTGAAGAAAAGTCAGAAGACCCACATCTGAAGAGGAACATAGCAACAATATAAAACATTTTCACGTACAACCAAAGAGAATAAATTAGCAAGCCCAAGATTTTGTTTTGTTCCTAAAATGCTGGAACTGATTAAGAGTCGGTGAAATTTCCGCAACACTCAGACAATGAAAGTGCCCTGAAGGTTATAACCTCCAGCAAAAGCTGACTAAGCTCTTTAATTTGTTTCTTATGGAGGTAACGTCAAAATCTTGCTTGAACGATATCATCAAGTTCAAGGCTTCATGTTCTCCTCCTTTCTTGCTTAGTCCTTGATGATTTGTAATTTTTTGTTGCACCTCTTTGATCTTGCTCAGATTTATTCTCCTTTGCCTTTACTGTCATCTGATTGACCAAGTTCTGAGTCCTTGGTTCAACCATCATTCCCTTAGATGTCAGGTCCCTAAAATAGTGTAAAGCATCTTCATTTCTTCCCTTGTCAAGTAGCCAATGTATGATGATAGTGTAAGATCGGGAGTCTGGCCCTAACCCTCGTTTCTCCATCTCATCCCAAGTATGTCTTACTTTTTCCTCACAATCCCAATCAACATACAATTTCAAGATCAAGTTAAACGCATCACCATTTACCTTGCACCTATTCCTCTCCATCCGCTCCAAAATCCCCCCTACTTCCTCCGGCCTCTTCAATGACTTGAGCAAGCAATTGAAAGTTACTTCATTTGGCACGCAGCTCTCGCTCACCTCCATTTCACCCAAAAGCTCGTAAACTTTCTCCATCCTCCGAATCTTGCACAAATGCTTGATAAGTGTGTTGTAAGTGGCAGAGTTAGGAAAAGAACCTCGTTCTTTCATTTCCTGGAAAGTTTCCAAAGCTTCAGGTACCCTCTTCTTGAAACACAGCGCATCAATAATACAGTTACAGACCACAACATCCATTTTTCCATGATTCTTCCACATTGCTCGATACAATTTCATCGCTGTACCTATCTTTCCTTTCTTGGTCAATGCATTTATAAAAGTCCCGTAAGTGAAAAAATCTGGTTTGCATTTAGATGCAATTATATCTCTCCAAAACCTCTTTGCTTCATGCACATTTCCCAGCACACACCATCCGTTGAGAACAATGTTCATAGTTTTTATATCCACGCCAAACTCAGCTCCTTTAGAATGTAACAAAGTTTCTGCAACCTCTACTTGCTTATACCTACATAAATACATTAAAAGCTTCTGGAAGGCATCCAAATCAGGCTCTAAACCTAGACGTCTCATCATATTGAAAACCCCAATTGCCTCATCCACCTTATGTGCAGCTGCATATCTGTGAAGCATCACTCTATATGTTTCCCCATCAACGAGGCCTTCTCTGTTAGACATTTCGTCGAGCACTTGGTTTAATTCTTGGAACCGCTTCATTCTTCCAAGAATATCAAGAACCTTATTGTAAACACTAGAACCTAGTGAAACACGCGTTCCTTTAGAGACCCAGCTGAAGAATATAAAGGCAGGTTTCCAATCAGAAGAATGCCTTTTCAGCACATTCAAGACTAAATCTTCCGTTATCGTGACACTACAGTAATCGAGAGCAAGTTCAATCCTCCTCGATGGGCTGTCTCTGTGAACCTTAAGGATGTTCTGGACTTGAAGTGCCGATTCCTCAAGTGGGTCATGTTGGGTTTCTGACTGTGATGCAGGATCAACAACCGAATGACAAGCTTTGATTTGAGGTTGAAGTTGAGTAAGAGTTGGGTAATTTGGCAAGAGAAAAGAACGAACATGGAGTAGGAAAAATGGGGTTTGAATGAGTTCAGATGGAAATCCAAACTTCAATCTCGCCAAGTGGCAGACAAGCAGGCCCATCTATGTATCATGAAGAACTAGATCAATCAACTAAGTCTTAGAGGTTTCAGGTACTCTGCATTCTCCAAATTGGATGCCAACTACTTAACAGAGGGAACTGGAATGAAATTCGTCAAGGAGTCCCACCAAAAACAAGATGTTCGGATCATTCGTTTTCAACTTCGCAAATCGTGAGCAAATAACGGAAAACAGCTCTAGCATGACGTTTCTTTCTCTACTTTCGCCCCCTGACATTTTATCAAATACCTTGAGGTTAATTGTGTAAACTTTATAAAAAAGGCTAAGGTCTTTATCCTAATGGCTGCGACCGGAGGATTGGCCCTGAACCTAGCCTAAGATAGCAAAACCACACTTTAGCAAACTAGCTTGTCACGTGCTACCCAACCACGTAACCAATCAAAAGAAGAAAATGACAACTTTAATTGTGTCTTCGCAGGATTCGGAAACAATGTGTAAGCACTTGTGCGTCTTTAATTTAAGTGAAAAAATTGTGGGAATTTGAGACTTTGTAGTTATGATAAGTTGCAATCTCAATTCTTTCTTATTTCTCATATCTATTTATGTAAATCCAATTAGTCGAACGTGTGATTGTTAAACTAAATTATGGTAATAAGCTAAGAACTTATTCAAGTGATAGGAAAAAAGCTACTGAATTTTTTTTATGTTCAATCTGGGAAGTTAGATGCTTTCTTTTTAATTGATTCTTAAAGTTGAAAATGATAAATCAAAGAGGGACTCGTAGTTTTTTGTTACAGGCTATATTCTTAGAAATATTATTTTGTTTTAGCCTCTTCAATTCCAACCCTACAACAACAACACTCAGCGAGAGTCTTACTAAAACGTAGGATCTAGGAAAGTCTAGTAATATACAGCCTTATCCTTACCTGATAGAGACACTATTTTCGATAAACCCATATGTAATGCAAAATAATGATAATAAAAAAATGTGAATAAAGACGTATAAATAAAACTATAAAAATATAGATATAGAGCATGGTAAATATTAATAAAAAGATAAAATAAGTAAATAAAAACAAATTAAAAAAAAGACAAGTACATAAATAAGTTAGACTAACCATTACAAGAAGGTAATTAGAGTGAATAAGAAATTATTAACTAGGAGTAATCAAAAAAATCTAGGCTAATTATATAATGAATGATTCCTAAAAAAATGTTTAAAATACTTAAGAGAATATGAATGATCTTTCTGAATGAGATCCTTTATTTGTCTCTTAGTACGCTAAAGTTTTCTATTGCGAGTCATATCCTAACGCACAAAAAAGTTATCTAAACTCCAACAACTCTAATTTACAATCCTGACACAAAAAAAGTTATCTAATTTATAACTTATACCTTATTTTCTCAAAGCATTGGCATATTATTTATTCGCGATACATCAATATGCACATTAATAGTTATTAGTGTGGATAACATAGTGTGTTACTTCAATAGTATTTTTATTTTTTGAAAATAGTTATGTTTTTATTTGTGAGGATGTAGGATAAGATATGTTTGAATTATTTTTTATGTTAATTATCATTATATTATATTAAGCTAACTAATGGAGGAAATGTAGAAATTTCATGATAAATGGATAATTAGGAAATCTAAAAATTTTAAATTTGTTTTCAGTATAAATGAAAGTGTCTAAACTTATTTATTGCACAGCTGACTGGAAGAGGAAATGTTCCTTTGTGAAGTAGTGGGAACTACTTTCCAAGTTATTAAGTTAGATAATTTTTGCAGGGTGCAATATATTTTGAGAAGTAAATTGGGAAAGGTCATTTACTGTAATCTTAGATATAATAGTGACTATTGATGATATATACCCTT
>JANZXV010000212.1:38800767-38811264 GCA_027576455.1 Erythroxylum roigii | reverse complement strand
TGAATTTCTTATAAATTAATAGTTTTGGAACATAAGATAATATAATTTTGAACTTAATTGTCAAGACGTGTGAGGATGAAGAAGAACGGGAAGTCCTTTTTGAGGCATTGGCATGGGATTGACAACGATTTTCTTGGCAAGAATTAGCTTTTGAAACTTGAATCATTTCACCAAGTTGTTCATGAACACTAATATTTCCAGTGTAGCATATTCCTTTCCAGGACACATCTGAGGTCCTCCACCAAACGGGAGATATATGTATGGTGCAGGTCCATTTCTTTTAAATCAAGTTGGATCGAACTTTTCTAGTTCAGGGAAGTACTTTGGACTTCTGTGTGTTGAACTTGCACTCCAATACAGCTACATGCATATGAGACATTACTTGTAAATTGATCTATTCTTATTGAAACTGTTAATCATTTAGACTTTTGATTTAGTGAATTACAACTATCTTCCAGCTCTTTGGATTTGAGAAACCATTGACAATAAAGTCGTTGATGGCTTCGCTAAAGAACTCTGAAGAGGAGAAGCAAGTCTCATGACTTCAGATGCTATGTTCCACGAGTACTTCACCTTCTATATGTCATTCAAGTTCAACAACTCTCTTGGTGCTTTTGTTTCTGCTATCTCCACTTGTTCTATACATGTAACAAAATCTCAAAAGCAATTGCACTGTAACTATTCAAATTAAAATGACAAGAATTAATAATAATGAGTAATCCGTTATAAACATGCTTGTAAATGTGGGGAATTTCGCAGGAGATTTGACAATGAAGGTATAGGTAGCACTGGTAGTGTCATGTCCAACAATCAATAGTCCTAGGATCTTGTCTGTGATGTCGCTCTCGTTCATGTGCTTTTCGTACCGAAAACTTGTCATCAATATATAGGATAATGTGTCCTATGTAGTCGATGCCTTTCCCTCTACCATATCGATCTTCCTTCATTTAATAATGCTAAGAAGCTCGTTCCTTATAAACTTTGAAGCATTAATGGCCCAACAAAATGGTGCTCCAAGCAAATCAATGGGGACAGAAATAATTCCTAAAGCTAGAGGATAGAAATGGTCGAATAGTTTAGCAATGTGATTTAGGTCTTCGAGGCTGATAAACAATCGACATGTCAAACAAAATGTATAGTTCTTTGCAACATAAAAGACGACAACTTTGTCTTTGTTTTCCCATTTGGAGGCAAGTTGTCTGCGTGCTATATCATCCATAACACATTTACATCGCTAAAGAGCCTTAGGTTTTAAGAACTCATGAGGCATTTTGTGCATCTTTATAGCTTCTTATTTGGATGAGGTCTGAAGAGAAGATGGAAAGACCTCATTGACGGAGTCAGGCCACTATGAAACAACAAGCCTGTTCTCATTCGAGAATAAGAACTTGTTGCCTTTTGCATTGCAGACAACCACAATCGGCTAGCTGAGAATATTGGTTTCAAAAACCTCCGACGAATATTTAGCAATTTGATCAAACACGAACTTCTCAAGATGGCCTTTCCATCCAGTGGAAAAGAACTCAAGGCTCTCTCCTAAGTGGGGAATACCAGGTTTGCTTGGAGGAAAATTGGCATGGCAACATTGAGATTGGCATGGCAGGAAGGCTAATTGTGTAGCTGCAAAATTAGTGAAGTTGTTGGTGAATCTATTCCACTTGCATATAATCTTAAATATGAAAGAAGTTTAAGTTAACAATATGAATCACAAAAACCTGCAAGTACTCATACGAAAATAAAATACATATACGTGGCCGACAAATCCTAACATTCACGTGGCTGAAACAGAAATGACACCAACTCCAAGCAAACAAATCCTAACATTAATTGTTTCTCTCATTCATATCTCTTCTCTTCAACATCCAACATCCTTTCCAGATTAGTTGAATCTATCTACTCCCCTTTACAATGCTTAATCACTAATGAGATAAACAATTTAAAAAAAAGATTACAACTCTTATATTATATTTAACAAAATGAAGTCAAAGTAAGAGGAGAGTTAAAAATTACTTACGATTCGATAAGCCATTATTGCATAATAAAATACTAAAGTCTAACAAGGTTCTCGTTACTGGTATATAGCTTAGCTTCAACTATAAAGATGATGTAGTCTTACGCAGCTCTGCATCTTCTTCTAGTACAACGTATGTATCCTTTGGTGACGTTTTTTCTTTTTCTTTTCCCATCCCTCAAAGGAAAAGAAGGTCACTATATATCTACCAGCAAAGCCAGATATAGAACCTTGAAGCATTTCTTGTTTTTTGGGTGTAGAAACTAATATATATATAACTAGGAAGCATTTTCTGCTTCTAACAACCAAAAGTGGTTTCCTTTACTTTTGTTAATTCTTTCTAGAAATATACGATGTACATGTTTATTACCTAATAATGTTATATAAGTAGTTGACGTATTAATATTAGTGTAAACTAGCAAAATGATCTTTTTTCCATTCTTGGTTCTTCTCTTCTTCTTCTTTCATGTCTCTTTACTCTTATTCTCTTTCCTCTAATCCATAACTTACATGCATGATGGTATACTTCAATGAATATCAAGGTTTAAATTAAGGAAGGTGTCAGAAAATAGGTCACGAAAATGTCACATAAAGCATCTCACTCAAACTTAACGGCGCGTATGTGAAACTACCAAATTTTCATCCAAAATAGCCTAATATTAAGCATAATCAATAATGTTTATACCTTAATTGAACATATTATAATGTTTGACCCTAAATTGATCAAACCCAACAACTTTTGGCCCCAAATTGGGCATTTAGCCTAGGTTGAGCCAAACTACCAAGGCTCAATCAAGTTTTAGGTTGAGCTAAACTTTGAAAATATTTTTAGACCATAGGGAACCTGAACTCGACCTAACACATTGCTATCCCTAAGCTTACAAAACCAAATATTTTTAACCATATTAACTTGGAGGACTGATAGTTTGTCCCGCTTTATCTGTGGCTATACTGTGCTAATGTTTTCTTCTTAACATTATTCTATATCTCAAACTAGAATTTTTAGCTCTTTATGCTCAAGGTTATTCTAGTTCCACTTATACCGTAATATTCTTTGTTGGTCCTAACACATCCTCTCTGTATGTTTCCCTCAATATACGATGTTCCCTAAACATTGCATCCTTAAAAGTTACCCTAAATATGATACTAAAAATAGACAAATTTTTATCTTTAATTTTTATTTACAAATTTCAATCAAAAATATTTTTATTTTCAAATTTTTATTATAAGTTCGCTTAAATAAATTTTAATTTTTATAAAAATAAAAATAAAAGGAATAAAAGCTAAAAATAAAATAAGTAAAGGAATTGGCTCAACTTTCAATATCTATCTCATTTTCTAAACCAAAAATCCTTTCTTTTTGAAATTCCTCCAAAATTCTCACTTTTTCACTTTATCTCTCCCCTTCGTATACTTCCATTGATAACTCTTAAGGTTCGATCTGAAGTTTGATCAAACCTTACTCATAATAATCGAGTTTGAACTTAATTAAATTTTGGGTGATTTGAAAACTTAACTTATCCCATTTGAATCCTAATCCAACTTACCAAAATCCCAATTTGACCTGCTCAATAAAGTTGGATTTGGGTTGAATGCTATATTTAGAATTAAAATATTTAAGGTTGATGATAAAGATCGGGTAAATTTACCATCTTAGTCAAATCGTCAAATTTAATCAAAATTCAACTTCTAAGGTTGTTGCCCCATAGGTCAAGAATTTGGAGGCTAAAAAGGTTGGCAAATGTATCAATTCAACCCTTTAAGAATTTGTTACGAAAATTCAAGACTTAAAAGTTTGGACATTTATGATAAAAATGTTGGTATCTTATCAGCAACAAGGACATCATCATGGATAGTCATACGAGGCAGATGAAGAACAATGTCATTGTCAACAACATTGACCCCTTTGATAATGAGGTTGACATCCTTAAACTTGAAACTTACCTTAATGTGAAGCACATCACTATCAAGCCTTAAACCAATAAGTGGATCTTTTTAGATATTAAAAGGGGCATTATTGTGTTGGTTAAGGGGTGTCTCATAAATTTGGGCTGTGCAACTAGTCACCCCAATTTTGTGATGTCTTATTCATTCACCAACTAAGTGATTGGATGCACAATTTAAGCTGTAGAAGGAGAAGGTAACTAGATAAGAGATGAAGAAAGAAAAGAAGTAAATTGTATGGTGAAACAAAAAAGGAAGTAAAACAACAGCTAAGGTTTTAACTTAACTTACATATATCGCTGGTCTATTAGGTTGGATCAAGCCTTAAAGCCTAAATTTGAGCCTCAGTATGACCTAGAGTTTGAAATTTTGGGGGGTAGAGTGAGGACCAAATTCGGCTCAAAACTTGATCAACTCGGATCGAACTATTAACTTCAAATCAGGTCAGGCTAGATTTGAACTTATTACCAAGCTTAGTTTTATATTATTCTTTAACATTTCTTTCATTACGTATTCTTGCTCGATTTACTCAGAGATCATGTTTTTGAAACAAGTAATTCATGCAATCTATTATTATTATACTACCCTACATTTCAACAAAATTTCTTCTAAAATATTGTCGTTATGTTTTTGTTGTTGTTGTTGTTATTGTTATCGTGATCTTTGTTTTTCTTATTATTATTATGTTTATTATGTTCTTTCTAACTTTTCTTTTTTGAATTTCACTTTGATTCTTAAATTTATAAATGCTACTTTTATCTTATATTTGTAATTTGAGTCAATGAATAAAGAGTTTCTTTGTAGTTATAAATTTTAAACATAGGAATCTTTTATTGTAAATAAACCAAAACTTCTTTTGATAAAATTAATAACGGTGAATTCTTAAAATTACATTCTTATTTAAAGTTAACTATTTATAACGTGTTATGGATGCAATTATATCTCAATTAATATCGTTTGATTTAAGGACAAATATATAACATATTTTTTAAAAATTTTCATGTAATAATTATATACATATAATGTTTTTTTGAAAATTTTCATGCAACTTGTCATTCATAAATAGAGTTTATATACTTAATCTTTTCTAAATAGTGACTTGAAATGCCAATTGTACGCAGGTAACAAAGGACCCAATATTTGGGAAAATATTTGCCAAGTTCTTCTCTTCTCGGATAAATTTGATTTCTTTGTAAGTGAAGCATCCGGGGGTTCTTGGACAGGTGTCAACATCCAAACCAAGCTTAATTAAAAAGACGTGGCAACCGTTAAACCACAGTGGACCGCTTCAAAGGCCTGAAGGACAAGAACATTGACAAGATTCGGATCAGGAGTTGGATTTGGATCCGACACACGCGGCGAGAGGGACTGAGAATGCCCGACAATGTGCGTTGTTTTGCTGGCGTCACTCGATTTACCGTTTCGATGCAAGGAAAATTTGAAGCAAAAACGGCTTGCCTTTCTCAATACCATTTCCATGTGTCCGCGTCAAAACCTCCGTTAAGTCACGCCGTCTTCCTGGCGTCTTTAATGGCCGCGTGTCCTTGTAAACCGCGTTGCCACGTGACACCCGTTTCCTGGATATTACTTGGAAGAATTAGTAACATGTGCACGATCTCATTGTAAGCTCCTCCTCTTTTCAAATGCATGATGATGAATGGAAAGAACTAAAAAACTGCGAGTAGATATCAAGAAGTGGTTATGGAAACGGCTACGCAAGAAAAACACTCGACTTATAATAAATTTTAAAGACCTGATTGGTGGCGGTAGGGCGGCGGGCGTAGTTATACAGGAAGTGCGGTCAAAGGTTTCGTTGACCGAGCCGAATATCTCAATTACCTCAATGAAGGGATTGGAGGCACAGCATTAGCACGTGAGGCGCGCGTTTAGTGTACATTCCGAGTAACACGTACCCCTTCTCCATTTATTTTGTCAGACACGTACGCTCATTTTTGTCGTAAAAGGGTGCGCACTCCAGTACACGTGTGTCGTTACTTTTGGATTAGATCACCGTTTGGATTGTACAAATTAGAATAACCCGTGACCCGATTTAAGTGCGCCGCTCCATACCAATTAGATACAAATTACTAAAGCTAATTTATCGCACTGGGTTAAATGTAGAGTTGAAACGTATAAAGTTGGAGGACAGTTGTGGTGCGGCCATATTAACACATGCACCAAAATGCAACAACAATTAATTGAATTTGAAATCATTCCGACAGAATGTTAGGTGCTCAGATTTTAATTGTCCCTTTTTTTTAACACTGATTAAACACCCTCACATGACAATCTTGTTAGATCCTAAAAACTCCTTAATCCGTAGAAGCGTTACATTTGGTGATCGTAATTATGTACTGGTTTTAGGTGGCAACAACGTGTCAAGATGTGATTAGACCGTAGACTACGCATAAGTGGGTCGTGTTAGAGAAGCCACATAACATACCCCAGCTTTGACTGTACAAACACTCGCTTACAAACATAACGCACCCCAAAAGGAGCGTAGCTTTTACCTACTTTATCTCTCCGCCTCATTCTATAAAACCAAGCCTACTTTGCCTCTCCAAACCCAACCTCTCTTTTATTCACCCTCTCAAAGACAAACACGCTGTAGAACAGATAATGGCTCCGAGGGAGAGATCCAGTACCATCCTATCCAAAAGCCCGAATCCCAACTCCAACGCTAAGGAGATCAGATACAGAGGCGTCAGGAAGAGACCTTGGGGTCGCTACGCCGCCGAGATCCGAGACCCGGGGAAGAAGACTCGGGTCTGGCTCGGGACATTCGATACAGCTGAAGAGGCCGCGCGTGCCTACGACACTGCTGCACGTGAGTTTCGCGGCGCTAAGGCCAAAACTAATTTCCCATCAGTCGCTGAACTCAACGCCGCCGTTAACGTAGCTGTACCCATGCACAGCCCTAGCCAAAGCAGCACCGTGGAGTCCTCTTCACCACCCCCCACTCGCCCAGCTCCGGTTTCACCATCTCCGTTGGACCTAACCCTCAACGTCCCACAACAAGCCGCCGGAGTCAACCTTCCAGCAGGCGCGTGGTTCTCGTTGGCGACGGTTCCGCGCCCCGTGTTCTTCTTCGATGCGTTTGCTCCGGCGAGGAACGACGGTAAAATTAATACCAACTCGAATGGGCTTGATCGGATGGTGGTCGTGAACGGTGGGACACAGAGCGATTCGGATTCATCATCCGTAGTTGATTATCCTAATGATCGCGGTCAATGTAAGAAGGGACCATCTTTGGATCTTGATCTTAACCTGCCCCCACCAACCGAAGTGGCGTAGAAATAAATATTTTATTCCGAGTTTTTGGCGGAGAATTCTGGTTTTGAAGTGGTTTAATCAGTGCTTACCGTTTCGGTGTTGAGGAAAGTTTTTATACCCAAGCAGGGAAGCTGACTTATGATGATGTTGTACATAGAAAAGAGATAACCCAAGAGAGAAGCTCTTTTTATATATATCATTTCCCTTTTTTTAAGCAACTGATTTTAGATAAATTCAAGAGTTTCTCTAAAGGTTGTTTTACTGTTTACTATTATTGTTAGTCCTTGGGAATTTTTCACTAATAAAAAATGGTGAACATTTTCCTCTCTTCTTTGCGTAACCGGATCCATTTTCTTGCACTTTCTCCCGTTCCAAACAGGGCTCTAACAGTCACCTTTTTTATGTGGAGACGCGTGTATATTATCAACTGGAGTATGACGACTAGTTTATGATTTCAAAGAGCGCAATAATTTTTTGTCTTGTCCGGGAATTTGCTTATACAGCTTCCAAGTGTTCCAACAGACATGTCGCCGGCATTTCAGGTTGGGCTTGATTTTGATGGGTTTATTCGTTTTCTCTTTCAAAACAAAGGAACGTAACGTAACGGCAAACTGTAGCCCTACGTACGTTCGTTTGATAAAATCTGTCTTCTAATAAACCTAATACACGTGGCACCCTCCAGCCCATATTAACTTAAAGGCACTTTATTGTGTATAGTTAATAATGGAATGGGAAAGCAGAAAAATGTGGGAAGAAGAAAGGGAGGTGGGGGAGGCGGCAGCATGATGAGGAGGAGCATGGCTCTCCATGGTCCCCTAGCCATTGAAAAATTATCATATCTCGTGATACGCGTTCTATTTGTCCTTTTATACAGATATAAGGTGGGCCATTTAAAATCTAGCGGCTGCGCATCGACCCCATCTTAATGTGCGGGTACGCGTTAGTGTTTCGTGACGTTTTAAATTATATTTTACCAGGCGGCACCGACGGCGAAACATACTTTGTTAAAAGAATACAATAAAAGTAGAATAGATTGATTTAAGGGAATCCAGTCGGTAGGAGGTCTTGCATGTTTAAGTGGGACCGATTGAGTAATTTCGTGTTGACGAGGGACATGTCGGGATTCGGGTTGTCGTCACGTGCTCATCCACCACCCGATAAAAGCTTTCATTACTTTTGTTGTTGCTTGTGCTGTCCTCCTTTTATTGGGCTTTTCGTGAGCTGTTGTTAGTTTTCTTCACCCTTCTAATTTATCATTTATGATTATTTTAAGTGCATATATATATATATACATTCTCGTTTACAATTACAACACTGTTTGTTGCTGAGTACTACTCATAATAATTTATTAATTATTATTCTTTTTATTAAAATTTTTATTTATTTGTTTTTATTCTTTAATTTATTTTATATTTATTGTATTATTTATTTTACTAATTATTTTATTTTATGTTTTGTTTTATTATTATTTTATTTAAATTTATTACTCAATTGTTAGTGGTTGTCTGAGGAGCAAAAGTTATTTATTTGATGAGGGCGATAGATAATAAAGTTTTAATTAATCAAGAGTGGAGGGCCGGGGATGCAAAATCTAGAACTTGCTGTTTGGGGTTTTAAGGTTATTGATTAAATTATTGTAGAAGGACAAGTGTGGGGCCGAGTGTAAAACAGAGTTGCAAGAGGAGGCGCGGCGGCCGCTTTAGGTGGGTTCCACTTAACTCCTTTGTCGTCTGGAATTCTTCAGAATTTGTGGCCATGCGAAAGTGGATACTATGAAGCCGACAGCTACCCAACCAATATCAACCACGTAGATCACATCACGTGGATACCTGTACGGACAACACTTGTAAGGAAAGGATTATATGGAGGAATTAGTGGTGATGTGTTGGAAGGTGACAGACCCTTGAAGCCGGCGCGTCGGAGGTGGGACTGGGAACTTGTTTTTAGGGACCCCGCGGGGTGTGAAGGACTCCTCCACAGCTCGACAAGTGTCGTATAATATTTGAAAAGATGAACCAACTGCCAAAGAGTGAAGTGGTTGATGTTGGGTGGTTTGGGCGGCTGTTTAAATTAAATGATTAAAAGCCGGGATTTAGTGCTTAGTACGTTTCTAACTTCATTTTTTTAAATAACAGCTTGTGTATTTGTCTGTTACCAAAATTACGGTTTCTTAATTCAGATTATTGTTCTCTTAATTACCTGTATAAATATCTCCAATTCTTCTGTGCATATAAATAAAACAAAACAAATAGAATAGGATCATTGATAAGGACAAGTGTTAAGGCAGAGACGTAGAACCTAAACACGACTAAAAGAGTGAAGAAGAAAATGGTTGGCTTAGACGTCCAAATCAAATTAGCCAATTGTACCTGAAAAAAAAAAAAAGGTGACTCTCTTCCTTGTATTTTAATTAACACTCAAAACGACGACTCGTGGGTCATCCACTCCTTATTTTGTATCGTAT
This sequence comes from Erythroxylum roigii, assembly GCA_027576455.1. Classification (NCBI taxonomy): domain Eukaryota; kingdom Viridiplantae; phylum Streptophyta; class Magnoliopsida; order Malpighiales; family Erythroxylaceae; genus Erythroxylum; species Erythroxylum roigii. Next base: position 38,801,572 of record JANZXV010000212.1, on the reverse strand, counting down.
CCCTTCTTCTAATGATATCTGTTAGGACGTCACTGCAAAATTATTGCGCACCATGACTTGTTGGAAACAAACACTCCACTCTGCTTTTGGTTCCGAAACAAATTCAAAATGAAAAACATTACTAAAGTAACCATAAGCTTTGAAACGGTCAGAACTTAAGGTCTCCCTGTGGTTTCAACGTTGGACTAATGAGTTCATGAAAATTTTAATCATATTAGTACCAAGGTTTTCAGAATTTGCTATATAAAAAAATCAGAACGAATATAAATAGAGGTTCACACTTCACAGTCACACTTTTTAAAGGACTTTGGTTTGGTTATGAAAGATAATTTTTAAGTAAAGGATATAATTGAATTGGATACAGTCGATAATCATTTCCAAGCTAACACTTGATTACACCGGGCACGACTTTATCCAAGGATTAGAATCTGGTTCGGTCAGATTCCGGTCGAACTGCATGTCGTTATTCGGATCCATGAGTCGGTTGCCTCCTGTAGTGACTCTGTCTTTGCTGAGATACCTGCAAACAAGGGAAGGCACGTCGGGGGTGTTGTCCCGATTAGCCCCTCCGACGATCAAGTAAGTTCTTTTGTAAGGGTAAGGTTGCTGTGAAAGCTTGAGAGTAAGGTTTATGATTACGTACCTCTGTTATGGCAAAATTTTACCTTATATATGAAACGATCTCTGAGCTCAGGTCTTTGTGCAGACTTTCTCAGACGGCGCCGCCTGTCTCTGTCCGGAAGTCCTCTCCTGCCGGGGGGCTGTGAGCGCGCAAAGGTACCTGCAGCATTTATTATTTGGCGGA
>JANZXV010000212.1:38758146-38775196 GCA_027576455.1 Erythroxylum roigii | reverse complement strand
AATTTTTATTATAAAATAAAATATAGTTAAAGTTAAAAATATTTTTATTTTTATGTTGCTAATAACTCTTTAAAAAATGATAGTTAAATAATCAACTGACTTTTTATAAAAGTTTTTCTAGTAAAAAATTTATAGACTAAAACTCTGCTATCAAAATAAGCCCAATCAATTAGAGGCTCGGTAACGTGAAATGTTTGATAGTTCCTTTCTTTAAGTTATCTTTCAACATGTAAGAGTAAAAATGCAAAAGACTGACTTATTTGCTCCTTTTCATTTTGCGTACAAGCAGAAACGCATTGAAAGTGATTTAAAAGCAACCTCAATTTTGGGATCGGACAAGGCCTATCATGTAAGCCCTTATAGACGCCATATCTTCTTTTATCAACAAATTTCTAAAATGTCATCTAACATTTTGTTTGAGAGTCCAGAAATTAGAATATAGAGAATTAAGATCGAGATTATGACTTTAAAATATTATTGATCTATATTATTTATATATGAAAATAATTCTGCATAGGGTCTTGATTTTACATTATGATATTGCAAATGGAAGATTCTAAAATAAGAGTAATGTACGACATGTAAACGTGTCCGTGCCTATCATTTGTTGATAAATCTGAACAAGGAAACGGGTCAAAGTAATGAGCCACGAAACACGGTCACGTTAGGGATGAAGCCACGATCGAACGATCGGTGGGAAACCGCTACCGCTGACCATGATGATATAATTTGAATAAACGGAGCCTGCCGACAGATTTCATTATTTGGTGGAGGATCACGACGTTTTTAAACTGACGGCATACGCTGCATATAGAAAGTAACCGTCGTGAGTGGGTAAGCTACGACGTCACTTACCGGACCCAAGTCCTTGAAGTTTGAACCGAATGTCCACTCAATTCAGCACGCATTCAATTAAACCTGAGCATATATTTTGCTCGCACCGGGAACTTGGTCACATGAGAATTTGCCTGATCACATGATCTTTCCCCTTGTCTTTAATCTCTTCGAAGGCGAGCCAATGCTAAGATACTCTTTGCTTTTTTCAAACCTTTCAATTTGACAATAATCATACTGTATATGCTAATATAATATATGATATGGAAGTATCTACGAAGATGTAATAAGTGGGCTAAACGACATGCGTGCAGGAAACAATAAAAAGGAAACATAACATCTCACCTACAAATCTCAGCTGAGGTTTGTACTCAACCACTTCCACGGAAGACAATAGAGTGGTAAGTTCATAGATACTACCAATGTTAGGACTAGGAATTCACGCCAAAAACCTCCGAAAAGGACAACGACAAAAACTTAATATTGTCAGACGTGCAAATTCCGAAATTCACAACTTAACTGGGAAGCAGGGGCAGGGAATGTTAAAATCGAATGAGGACTTCAACGGCGTCCATTACGCTTGCGTTCGGCCTCTAATTTGGTATTAACAAAAACTGTATATGCCCGTACTGAATCCTCGTAACATTAGAAATAAATAATTTAATAAAATAATAATTTTAATTTTAGTTACAATGTAAAAGCTGAAATCATCAAGTCATTTAATGCGCAAAGGTAATTTTTTTGGTTTTTCTTTAGAGTGTTGGAAAAACGTTGAGTAAGTGTGCAAGTTATGTAAATCCGCCTTAGTTAGTATATATAATCTAGCTTTCCTACGTTATTATGATTGTTTACTTATAATATATATGAGGGTCCATCAAAATCTGGTAAGAAGGAGACTGGTATAATTATCTTAGCTGCAATTATAAATAATAGTAAAAAGGAAGAAAGCATTATGAGGCAAATTAAGTGTCTTAAAGGGTAATTCTTAACCCATAATTAGACAACGTAAATAAGTAAATATAAAAATAATCTGTAGTTCCAATGTCAACATCCCAAAATTTAATTATTATTAGCGTCAACTTTCATATTCTTTGTTGGGTTTTTGAAAAAAAGAAGAAGAGTGAGATAGAATAAGATAAAGTTTAAACAATACGTAACACTCTCATATTTTTATTATTAAAATTGACTGCCTTATATAAACAAAATACAAACAACTAAAATAGATTTTCAGCTACCAAATCTTGCTTATAAAATAAGATTAAAGATAATCTAAAACTTATTCTAAAATAATCTAAGACCTATTCTAAAGAAATTTAAACAACTCTAAAATTTGAATTAATTCCTAACATTATTTGTTGATACTTATATGAAATTTTATTTTGGATTAACTTAAAATTTTTATACAAAAAATTAGGTTCAATCATGACAAAACTAGTGCTTCACATGATCACATCTTTTGCTATAAATAAGGAAACATTTGATTTGATGCCTAATTTTATTTTCATAGAGAATATATCTAGTCTACCAAATAAGCCAAACTACTACATAGTTTCTAGCAAAACCTACTCAATATGAACGCAAACCTACTTCATAGTTTCACCGTCTAAAGTTCCACTGATGACCATTGAAGTTTACCAAATCAAAAGGAGCGCAAGAAAATCTAAAAAAAAGGAGCTTAGTAATAAATATCTGCATTCCCATTCCCGTTCCCGTCAAAACTTCGGATCAAACTTAGTTTTCCCTTCCGCTTCTTTTAAGCCGCCAAAAGTGAAATAAGAAAATAATGGTTGACTTGTGCACTGTGTCAGCACTTAATGCATTTTCGCAATACACTCACAAGTCACAACACTTTTTGTTGTATTGTTATTACTTAATTATTAGATAGGCGCATAGGATATGGATTCACGCTTTGCTTTTATCTTACACTCTGTTTTTCTCTAGATCATTTATTATTTATTATTTCCCTTTTCTGCATGAACCCATGTCCTGGGCTTATCGAAGTTGAAAGAAAGAAACTGATATTGTTAAGAAAGTAAACGAATTGGACATTTATGGGAATCGTGTTCCTACATTAAAGTTGTCTCCTTTGCAGTCTGCGATCAATCCAATGGACTCAACTCTATTCTAGCTTTTCTCGTTCAACAAGACAGAGACTCGCAAGGATCCCCCGAGAGAGAGAGAATGTTTAAGAGTAATAAACAAACTGGCCCACGTCTCTCTCTCTAGACAGGACACTCGTCATCGCCATACAAAAAGCAACAATCTTTATTTTATGTTTTGGCAAGTTCATTTGATAAGAGCACGCACCCTCTTCTGTCTGCACTCCATATCTCTTATCTTTTAATTTTCTGTATTTATTTGCATGTTAAATGCGCTCAAAAACGTTGGATTTAGATTCTCTCTCTTAGCCATTTTCTGTCTTTCTATCCTTCAACACCCCCACAAAAGAAGACAAATCGCTCTTCAAGGTATCGGCAACAAAAGGTACCATCTTTTTATGGCTCTTAAATTTGTATTCTATTTTTTAAAAGTTTATTTTGCTCTTTTATTTTTTTTTTCTTTTTCGTCATTCGAGTAGTTTGTGTTTTACTTGTTTAGCCGTGTTTCTTCAAGGCTCCCTGTATACGAATATTGGGCTGATTCTTAGATCAGCTCGGTATTTGCGGTTGTTCGATGTTTTCCATCTTCTTTATGTGGATTAAATCTTTGATTTAGAGTTTTGGTTATCACTTGATCTTTATTTTCTTGTGAGGGGAGGTGTTGTTTTATGTTCTTCATTTTCGAAAATGATGATTTAAGCAAACTAGATTACCAATCTAAATCTGTTTTACATCGGACACTGAGTGATTATTCCAAAATTTGTCTTTGTACAGCTTATAATCTTGTCCATTGTCAATGACCTTTTCTCAAGTTGACACTGAATTTGGCTTGCTGATACTGAAAATTTAACTAATCACGTTTCTTTGTTTTGAGTTGCTCGTTGGTAGTTGGTCGATTTTCTTGATGTTTGTTCTGTCCTAATATTTCTGTCAAATTTCACTCACTGGCATTATCTTCTCCTCTCTACCACTTTATGTTGGTGCCCTTTCTTATATCAAGATCTACTTTTATTTGAATTCTTTATTTAGCAAATAGTCCAGCCAGATGCTTATGGATACTTCATTGGGTTGGGTGTGAACACAAGGCAGCATATAGAAGTTGTTCTTTGGATCAGAATTTTCTCTAACAGTCAAGCTGGATATTTCTACAAGCTTCAACTCCTTAAGTAGTCGGTTGTTAGAATTAAGACAACATAGTTTTCGTGCCTTTTTGGATATTGGTGGTTGATTCAATAACTGCGATTAAGGTCTAACTTTTAAATAGCCGCAGGTGGGGTATCAATCCACAATTTCACGATATAAGAGATTGTAGTTTTCCTTTTCGGTTTCCATATCTTGGCTTGTTGAGGTGTTCTGCAAATTAGAACACTTGGGATGTGAGGATCATCCACTGGAGCTCATGATAAGGTCCTGCAATGGGGTCTCTAAACATGGAGAAAAAATGGGTTTTCCCTCTTGTCATAAGCTCCCTCATATGCGTTTTTCTCCTGGCAACTTCGTTCAACATGGGTCTTGTTTCTTCATTAAACACCATTAATCAGATCTTCAACATATTCCCAGCTCGCATGAACCAAAGAGAATCATATACAGAAACAAATGTTTCATCATCTTCCCCTCCTCCTACTGTCACAGTCCCGCGGTTTGCTTATTTGGTTTCTGGGTCTAAAGGTGATATGGAGAAGCTTTGGAGGACTCTCCATGCTCTTTACCATCCTCGGAACCAATATGTTGTTCATTTAGACCTTGAATCGGCAGTAGAGGAAAGATTGGAACTTGCTTCACGAGTGGAGAGTCACCCAATTTTCTCCAAGGTTGGGAATGTGTATATGATTACCAAGGCTAATATGGTTACTTACAGAGGGCCCACTATGGTTTCTAACACACTTCATGCTTGCGCAATTCTTCTTAGAAGGAGCAAAGATTGGGATTGGTTTATCAACCTCAGTGCCTCTGATTACCCTCTGGTAACTCAAGATGGTCAGTCTGTTTTTCTTCACTTCATCTACTAGTTCTTGGTTTCCCTTACTACCTATCCTCCATCTTCTTTTACTTTTTATCCTTTTCCTCTCTTTTTTGTTTTGGGTGCATGGAGGAGGTCGGTGTTTGAACATAAAGATAACAAAAATCAGTTACCCTGTCATATGCAGATCTTATTTATACTTTTTCGACCATAAATCGGAATCTGAATTTTATTGAGCACTCAAGTCAATTAGGCTGGAAGGAGTAAGCTCTCTTTATTCTTCTTCTCCTTTTATCCGTGTGGTGGATTGGAAACTTTTTGTTCAATGAATGATTCTGAATTTCATTTGTGTTCTTTAGGGACAAGAGAGCAATGCCTTTGATCATAGATCCTGGTCTTTACTCAACAACGAAGACAGATATATTCTGGGTCACACCCCGGAGGACTTTGCCAACGGCATTTAAGTTATTCACAGGTTGAGTTCCACCTATTTTTTGGCCAAATGTCTGTTCACTACTATTTGATTTCTTGCAATATCATTAGATATGCAATTTAACTGGAGGAAGAAGTTTCTCCCGTTTTCTTAATACTCATTATGACTGTAACTCCTTTCATGAAAAACTTGGTTATCTGGTCCTAATTAGAAAGTGCAGTTCTTATTAAGTGGCAATCAGAATTTAATATGTTTCTGGGTTTATGTAGAAACACAATTTATAGGTTTGTATGACGAATAGATTGGTTATGGAGACGTCCTACCTATAATTTCTTGACTGCATATGATGCATAACAGTTCATAGAGCTAAAGAGCATATTTGAATCGGTAAAGTTAGGATCTGTAAATATAATAGTGAGACCTGCCTGTCTGTCTTCATCAGTTACTTTGAATCTGACTACTGTAATGGTAGATTGCTTAAAGATATGAAAACTACATGCATGCATTCATTAAGCTGGGATTTGTGGCATCTATTTATTTTACAGGTTCGGCATGGATGGTTCTGACACGGTCGTTTGTGGAGTATTTGATATGGGGTTGGGATAATCTGCCAAGAACCTTACTTATGTACTACACAAACTTTGTTTCTTCTCCTGAGGGATACTTTCACACAGTGATTTGCAATGTGCCGGAATTTGCTCAGACAGCTGTTAATCATGACTTGCACTATATTTCTTGGGACTTTCCACCCAGACAGCATCCACACACCCTTTCGCTTAATGACACAGACAAGATGATTGCTAGTGGTGCTGCATTTGCTAGAAAATTCAAAAGAGATGATCCTGTCTTGGATAAGATTGACAAGGATTTACTTGGCAGGAGAAATGACAGTTTCACTCCTGGTGGCTGGTGCTCAGGTAGGCCAAAATGCTCTGAAGTTGGTGATCTCAATAATATTAAACCAGGTCCAGGAACTCAGAGACTTAAGCAACTCATAGCTAACTTAGCTTTCTCAGCAAAGCTCAAAAAAGATCAGTGTAAATAGGTTACCTGCAGTTCTCTTGTTCGCTTTTGGAACAATAGCCAGTCTATTGAAATTTTTTCTAAGAGTTTGGTCTTGTTCCCGCGTTACACCTGATACCTCATTCATAAGAGGATTGAACGTATTCTAGTTCCATCATGATCATAAACATCCACAGTCTGAGTGGAGCAATCATAATCTAGAATAGTAGAATTACTCTTGGTTCAATCAGGACATTCACGTAATATTATACAACTAGGAATGTTCCATCGAGTACTTGCTCCTAATTCTGTTTTGGTTTATTGAATGTTAGCTTTCTACAGACGACAGAATTTTGGATGTGCATGACTTCGGGTTACCATTTGAGCACTCAGCTTCGATCCCTTGTTCTCTTATTTCAAGCAAATCACTGCATTATGCTTATATCATGTCCACATTTGGAATTGTTCACGTCAATTCGAGAAATAGGCATCAGAATGGTCACTTATCGTCTGAAACCTTTCCTGGTTTTTCGTTTTTGGAATCCTGGACTGTGTAGTTTGGATCATCCGTGAGAGTATCAAATCCAAATCCGACCGATTCTTGTGATAAAAACAATGAATTAAGAGTGGGTCACGACCAATTTGTTCGACACTCTAACAAGCTTCATATTTTTGTTTCCTTTTCCTACGATATAGTCATTGGGAAAACCGAGGGCGGGCGATGAAATGAAACTCTCATATGAGATGTATTTTTGTTATGATGAACATCACTAAGGAGAACATTGAAGCCTCTAGAACCCATCTTGCAAAACCCAACCTCCTTTAGCATCGATGCAGTAAATGCAAAATTTGGAACCAATAGCTATGGCTATGGTCCTTTTTTAGATCAGCAAATCTAACACCGGTTATGCACACCACACCACTTAATTTGATTAAGCCATTTGAAAGGTATACTTCATTCTCAAAGCATACCTAACTGTTGGATCGTTGGTACGTCAACTAGTTATTACAGACAAGGATTTGTAGTTAGGCACGTCACATGTTCTAGTAGGTAAACCTTAATTTTAAAGTTTAATGTAAACAAAGATAGCCTTCTACGTGAAAACTCATCATTTGGCAATATCATCATATTTATTTAGCTCCGCGATAATCAGACCTTGTTCGAAAAGAGTTACTAACACCTGTCTCCAAGTAACCGTGCTGTGTCTACTTACATTAATCAGAACCTGATCCATCTTCATGTTCAAGGAAAACAAAATTAAGATACTGAAAAGTTATGCTCACCAGTCATTAATCTGCCATAGTTTGAATCCCATCAGCAAAGCTAATTAGCTAAATAGTCACTTTAATTCGACATGTACAATCTATCTTTGCCCATAGAAGCATGGTTGGGGCAAAACCTTGTAGGCCACAAGAAGACATGGAAGTGGGACTTTCAGTTCATACGTGCATCACTGCAGCTACAATGGGTTACCCTCCTCAAGCACAAACTCCACAACTAAAGAAAAAGGTCGATTACTACTATAGAAAAAAAAATGATCAACTATGAAGGCATTGCAATTATACAAGTCAAACAATTTGTAACCTTTTTAATCTTCTCTATTGTTTATCTACAGCACAGTGGATCAGGAGTAGACCATTATCTTGTCCGCATATACTGCAACCGCTGCGATCTAATGCCAAAATTTGTTATGCTAACAATGACCAACACCTTCCTATGTCTTTCATAAATCTCAACTTAGCTACAGAATTTTCTCCTCTTCCATGTCATCATTACATTCATCTGCCAGCATCCCCTTCTTTTGTTTAACACTTAAATCATGGATATGGCTTGATAATTAAACCATCTCCAAAACCTTGACATTACCAGTAGAATTTGCAGCAACTACGATAGAGGACTGGCCACGCCAACAGACTGAAGAAATGAATTGTGCAGAGTCCTCCATTTCATGGCCAGAAAGTGGGTCAATATTGCTGAACTTGAATGACAGTGCAGGCATAGGGAAAGCTTTGTGGTAGATGAAAACCTATCTCACAATGGAAGTTCAATTCAATAACAATAATTGGAAAGAGTATGCAAAAAACCATTAAAATATCAACAGCAAGAATCAGGATTGTCCTCTAGTGACAAACAATTTACAAATAGAGATCATAATGGTATTCAGTTATCATATCCTGCTCCGTGTGATCTTTACTACTCAAATAAGCCTACTAATTCCATTTTGAATTGCATGACTCCTTATTGGCAAGTTTCTGGAGCTTTATGTAAACCAGAAATGCTCGAAGTAAGAATGAAAACTTGGTCATTTCATCACCTTCAATTTTATCAAGTCATCACAAACAATGCAACAATCATGTGAAGGTACAGGAAAAGGCACGGCTGCCTAAATGAAAGTAGCAGCACTATATGTTTGCTAAACATCAGATCAACCTCTCTTCCCTAAAGTGACTCACTAGTCCTTCGCCTTGTGACTGTAAAGAAGAAATATATTTTAACTCATAGATTATGAGACTATCAATTCAATACCTCAATATCTCAAATTGGTGGACAAGCCTGGCAACTCGAAGCTAAAGGCATGGGAGAAAAGAAAGGAAGAAGACTGGAAACAAGACTAATCTGCTTGATGCATCTTTTTCTAGGCATTTAGATAATCGAGTAGAAGACTCATCATATCACTTCTTGCTTCTAATTTCTTATTTACTTTGACACAGGTGATACCATTTAAACTGGCTGCATTATCTTCCTTTTTTCTACTGTGCCTTGATACTGGAGCTTCAAGATAACTGTTATTTATATCAGGAATCATTTTGATTCATGATAAGATTCACTCAAACCACTCAAAAATCATCTTTTGTGTAAGGGAAAAGAAGGATATGAAGTAGTTTTCTTTTAATTGGAAAGCAACAAACATCAATTGGAAATCATAATTGAAAAGCAAAAGTTACAAGCTTTAAGGAGAGCTGTAATTCCGCTAAGGTGACAGATAGTAACAATAGCATTAAGAATCTCATGTAAGAACATAAAAGTACCTCATTAGTTTCTGAGCCAGTTGCAATATAACCATCTGATACTGACAAACCCACAAAGTTCTGTGCAGAAGTAAACACAAAATATGTACGTCAATAGAAAGAATAATCCTATATTTGTAGTTCTGGTGGCTGCAAGGGGTACATGCATTATATATACCACCCAGCCATAGGCTTATTACCCGCTAATGAACCATAATAGTTCTGTTTAACGGTATATGTGAGAAAACTTTCTTTCTCACTCGGTAATTGAAGCCAACATACTTCTAAAGGCCCACTTGGCACAGATACCCAAGGTGGTGCACCTAAGGCCGAAGTTAGCTACACCCTTACCAATCTACCCCAATTACCAGTTCCAACTTTTACAAGGTTAATTCACTTATTTAAAACCTCGTACCTGTCAGAAAATGCATGAAAAAACTCAAACTAATAAATAGTGCACTTTGGTATCTTGTGCATTTGAGTTTGCTGACACTTTTAATCCAGTGTATGTGAATATGAGAATGATATCTCATCAATCAAGCATTTGTCTATTTCTGGTTGAATGTTTCTTAGAAGAATTGGAAAGTTGCCTGCAACTATCATAAAAGTAACCATGGTCACACAGTGTCAATTAAGCCAGCCAGCAATACGGCAACAGTGACATTGTACATCAATACGGAAATCAGTGCCAGAAGAATGGAGCACTCATCCACATAAATAAGATTTCATTATCTTCCTCCAAATTCATGATTTAACTAATCCTAGTTGCCAACAAGCAATGAAAATTTAAGCATTAAAAACATCACTTCTGATCCAGTAACTTTCACAAGAAATCATAATAACGATGTGAATGATATAATTTGAGAAGTAGATGTACCTTTACATTCGTATGGCCAGTATATGATAGAACAGCAGTATCAATAACTCGAGATGTACACGTTGACAAATCCCAAAGCTTCAGTGTATTGTCAGTAGAAGCAGAAACCAGAGTTGTGGAATCTACAAACTTCACATCACTCACAGTTTTACTATGTCCAATCAATGTGCACAGAGGAACTTTTGAATTTCGAAGATCATAATAGTAGATTCTGTGATCTGCTGAACCAAATGCAAGAGAACGAGAAGAATCCAATGGAAATTGAACACAGCAGACGTTGGCTTTTGTTTTGATGGTACCAATACTCACTCCCTGCAGTAACATCCCATGTGAGAGGAACTCTTATCATACATTCAGTATAGGCTGCAAGAAATTAGATGACAATAGTACGTTTAGTTTCAAAGCTGACAGCCACCAAGTGCAAAAATAGAATTGCCTGATTGATACTCCAAAGCTTAACTGAACCATCATCACTTCCACTAGCCAAAATTGTTGGATCTACTGATGAAAAGTCAATAGACCATACACGCTTCTCATGCTCTCTCATTTCTGTATGTGCTTGACTTTGCGTAACATCCCAAATCTGAGCATCATAAGCAGCTGGTTTTACATGAAAGTAGAGTCACGATAGAGAAAACTGAACATAAGCTTCTACATACCTGAACAACACCCTCGAAGTTACTTGAAGCAATCTGACTTTTGATATAGCTATTCCAACATATACTGCTTAGCTTTGACCTACAAGTCATTTCAACCACAGGGTAGTGGATATCACGATTTTCATTCATGATCGTATCACATTCAAATACTTTTATCTTTTTATTCACACCAGCTGTGGCGAAATATTGAGCATCACAATCGAAACTAACTGAGCACACTAGGTTTGAAGAGTTTAACAAATCTCCTTGCTTCAAGTCGGCCTTCACCTTCATCTTACTGAAAGATAGATACTTACATAGACCCTCGAGGAATGGACTTACCCATCCACTTTTTTTACTCTCACTGAGTGGATCTTTTGGTGCTATGCTATTGGTGGAGCTCCTTTCAATTACATTAATAGAACCTCTTCCATCACTACTTATTGATGAATGTCTAATAGATGACTTTCCTGATGACCTTGTTGGTCTACACCTTGTCAGAAAATATGCTGACTCAAGTTTCTTAAAGTTTGTCATCAAGCGAGAACTCTTAAAAAGACGACTTTCTTGAGCCTCTGTGACCATTTCTGAGTTCTGACCATCATTTAGACTATCATCACATTCCTCTACATCTTGGATCTGCAGGCCTGGACGAACTCGTTTTCTAGAGCCCAAGCTAGAAGAATCATCAACATCAACAATATTCCACAATGGCATATCGGACACTAAGTGATCATCTTTCCCTCTCCCTGGACCTGCATCTCCATTTTTCTTGATCAATACTTGATGCTTCACAACCTCTTCAATGTCTGCACAGAGAAGCGAAACAGTGTCTTGCAACCTATTAGCAGCTTCCTGTTTTCGTCGTTGTATCAGCAACAGAAATTCCAATAACAGCTCGTCCTCATCTATTCTTTCTCTCAGCTGTATGGCAGCTTCACGTTCTTCTAAATTCTCTCTTGATTCATTGAGGAACTCACTCTGTAACAATTCACTGTTATACAAGACAGAAAAGACGAAGATCATAAAACTTGATTGCCCTAGAACAAAGTGGCAGTTGAAAGTGTGATCCATACATAATCAGAAGCAAGCATTTCTCCTAAAGAAACAGAAAGAAGCACATCATACATTATGACGGTATGAAATTGCAACTGCAACATAAGAATAAATGACTCCTGGCCACTGCAAAGTAATCACATAGTTTCTTTCTTAAGCAAAACTTGAATTCGGAAAAGAAATCAAAAGACATGGGATGCAGCAATGCTGTGAAGAAAAAGTCTCTTGTAAAGATGGCATGATATTGTGCAAATTTTTCCACAAGTTCAATACAATGAAGCCCCACCGATGTCTTCAGAAGCAGAATAAGTTTGTGTTAAGTCTATAGTTATTAGCTGCTTAAGAGACTATGAAGCGGAGAATGATATTATTTTTGTGTAGAAACCTCCATTTGAATGGGAACGGAAATTCAAAGGAAAACAATAAAGGCACTCCTCACACCTGGTACGTAAAATGTTACTCCTGAGTCAGATAAGAAATATGCATGTTTCTTCCAATACTTTTAGTATCGGAAAATAAGATAAAAGGATGATAGACGGTAACATTAAGAAGGAATATTTACATCATTTTTGGCCGACTGCTTGGCTCAGGGTGCAATAACCACAAACAAAATGAAGCTTCTTTTGGCCACTTCAGAAGCAGCTGTGGGGGAAGGAGACGATGTCTTAGGCTAGACATAGTTATGTTCTTATCTTCTCTTGAGCTAGAGGGGCAGAACAACTGTTTACAAGGAAAACTGCATCAGAAATCACTATGGAGAGCAGACAGAATGAGAGCTCAAGGATTTTTGTCCATGCCATATAAGTAGTTAAAAATGAAAAGAAAACAACCATGGCCCCTATGTTCTATCAGATTTTGAATTTCTAAAGTAACAAATGCAGCAATAATTTCAAACCTCGAATAGAAGAACTCCTAATCTGTAGACGTCTGATGCACAAGAACTTTGTGAACCAGAAACCTCTTCTGGACTAGTATACCAAGTGGTCTCCATAAGCAATATTTGCTTCATAGGAAATGACTGCTTCCTTTCTTCTCCTTGATCAATTTCCCGAGCTATGATTTTATTTTCTTCCATCTCTTCCCTCATTGGCACATAAGTTGCACAATTTGAGCTCGACTGTATGCAGCTAGCTTCTGACAAAGGATTTGCTGGAGTAGACAAACCTTGAAAATCTTCTCTTCCTAACCTGTATCTCTGCTGGCATATCTCATGAGGCAAGGAAGATTGTGGATGTTTAACCTCAATGGTTTGACTATTCAACCCATCCTCTAAAGAATCAGATCCAGAATCTGAGCAAGAGGCAGACTCAATGAAGGAGACATGATTGAATGAGGACATGATGAAGCAAGAAGGCCGAACATTGTGAATAACTATTCCTTGCGAATGTGCTGCATTCACAATCTCAACTACTTGCCTAAATATGTGCAAGCACTCAACTTCATCAACAGATCGTTCTGGTTTGTCTAACCACTGCCTCAGACTAACATCTCCCCACTCTATGGATCGAACAAATGGTTCAACTGCAACTCCATCCTCACATAACCCAGATAAACCAGTCTGGTCTTTAAGGTTCTGACGTGCCAGTGCAACCCTATCAATATCTTTTCTAAATCCAGAGCAATGCAACGCAGGTCTTGGATTCCTATCAGAGAATAACGATGTATTTAATCGTCTAAAACTATCAGACTTATGCCAAGCAGAGTCAGAAGAACCTTCCATGCTTATCCTCCTAGGGCTGCATGAAGGCCAGAACAAACGCATTCAAGATATGGAGGAATTCTCCTGCTTTTGCCACACCCTTTCAATTCCACCATAATCATATTGAATTAAAAGCTACCTCCCAAAATAGCGAAGAACCACTATTCCTCCCATAAAATAAAAAGGACTACGAATTTAGATTATCCTGAAGATATACCACTCCTTGGTGAGAAATTAAGCAGCTACAGTAACTGAAGCCTGCAATACCACAAACAAAACCGCTTACACCACTGAACAAAGCAAAGGATATTTCCGCATGTGTAGAAACAGTGGTACGCCCAACAGCCAACGTCGATTTAATTCTTTTTCATAATGATTACATAACATATACGCTCAGGTTTTGAGCAAACCGAACCTTCATACAAGAAACTACAAAGTCTTAACGATAAACCAATTTATAATGTATCAATATATGGAAATATATCATCTGTTTTAGGAAGAGAAGAGGTACCAGTATGAACAAGAAAGGATCTTTCTGCTTCAGCCAGAACAACCTGAAAGGAGAACCACACAACCCAGAAACACTTTAGTCAACCTCCACAAAGAAAAAGCACGCCTGCCTTAAAAACTCCGTCTATTTTTTCGCAGCCAAAAAATAGAAGAAAAAAGATTGCTCCACAGACACATAAAAAAGACCACACCTTTGCTTCAATAAAGTAAAGAAGTCTCTCCTTCTGATCAAATAGGCCCTACTGCACTATGTTGATACTTCATTTAGTATCTCTTTGTTTCTTTTTGAGGCATTAGGTTCACTTCCTCGTTATCCTCT
The DNA here is from genome assembly GCA_027576455.1 of Erythroxylum roigii. Lineage (NCBI taxonomy): Eukaryota > Viridiplantae > Streptophyta > Magnoliopsida > Malpighiales > Erythroxylaceae > Erythroxylum > Erythroxylum roigii. The sequence continues at coordinate 38,760,760 of JANZXV010000212.1, read as the reverse complement.
TCTTCTCTTTCATATGGGCTACGTGGCTCTATGTCTGCCTCAAGCTCTCATTGACACAAAGACAAATGAGTAAGCTTCACAAATCTGTGGGCCACTTAGCTGCAAATTCAAGAAAAGATTTGATAGTAAAAATTTTCAAGTTGGTCTTGCATTTGCATTACTCGAATTGGAAACTCTGGGGTGCGTCAAAAAGAAGGTATTGACAAACATGTACTATAATATAATATAATATGATACATACAGTAAATTTGTTGTGGGGTTTAACGGAAATCACCCTAAACTAATCTTAATGACGCGAAAGAAGCAATTCTTAATAGTGGTTTGTTATTAATATATTAATTCTTTAATCTGATTGGTATATAATAACGAAGAGAAGCTAATCAACTATCAAATTATGTCATTGGCACGTGATTCTGCATCTAGAATCCTGAATTTTATAAGAGATAAAACTTCAATTGCAATTCAAGCATGTGGGTCTCTTACGTACCTAGAGCAGCTGCAGTTTAAGTTGGTGGCTTTCTTACTTTACCTAAAGTAGAAGATGCATAGAGAGAGAAAGTATGAGAGAGAGAGGCTTAAGCACTGTGTGACTTACAGCAGAGAAACGGAGTCGTTTAACTTAACCAATCTATATTTTAAATAATTACTAATTTTAGTTTGAATTAGTAATTATTTGTTACTAATTCAAACTAAAGACATAACTGCAATCTGTATAGCTTTTCGATATACTAAAGAAATTGTCATGTGGGATATATTTCATTAAAATTTTTGTTTGGAGTCTAAACTTTTATATAATTGTTTGATTATTTTGATTTTCCCCTCAAATTATGAGAGTTGATTATTGATGGAGGTAGTTAAAAAATTATTATAAATAAGGCAACGGTGAAGATATTGAAGCTAACTACCTAGCCCCATTTCAAAACTTAAAGCATCGGAGGGATCAAGGAGGTTGGAGAAATTGTAAGGTACCATTCTTAATTGATATATATTGTGATGAGTATTATTATGATGTTGCTAATATGGATATATGCCAAATACTTTTGGATAGATCATGACCATGTGATATTGACGCAATGCATTTAGGTAAGAAAAACATTTACCAATTTATGAAAGATGGGTGAATAGGTGCAACAAGGAGTGTGAAATTTAATGGTAGATTACAGGCTTTAGATTGCAAACAGGAAGAACAATGAGTGGCAGAAGATGCCTTATTTACAGAGATTGGTAAACTATTATCGAGACTATTATGAATGCTGATGATGGACTACAGGCTAGAGGCAATGGGCCGTCCAATGCTGGTGAACCAATGGGCCAAGGGGAACTAAGGAGAAGCCATCGAGCAAGGATTCCTTCTAGGAGGTTGGCAGAATATGTGATCAATGCCACCTCAACTTGATCGTAACGGTATTTGGTTGTAGATTGAGAGAATATAGGAGGTGTGTGAGACTGAGAATGATGTCGAATTATTGTGTGAGCTTATTCTGTTTTCTCATCTCCAATTTCTTCCTTGTATTTTTCTCATCACCTCTTCTACGAAGTATCAATAATACGGAACCAATTACCTCATTCTGGGTAATTGTTTACTATCAAATTTTAGTTTATTCCAATTGGTGCTTTCATTGCCCATTGGCACAGATGACTGATAGCACGCGGTTGAAGGTGTTGGATGAGAGCATGAAGGCAATGCAGGAATCCCAGCACTTGTTACACTCTAATGTCGACGTTATTGCTTCTTCCTTGGAGAGCCAAAAGACTATGTTACAGGAGGTTATCGATCGCCTTTCGGCGCTGCAAAACCAGCGACAGACAGTGGGGGTGCATCAGGAGGGTAACATGGTACTGAATGGGTCGCCGTCGGGTTTAGCAGAGGGGTCGAGTATCTTGGGGCGGCACAAACCAACCCCTGTCCAGTTAGCTCGATTTTCAGGCTCGAATCCCGAACGATGGGTAGCTCAAGCAGAGAGATATTTTGACTTTTATGCGATCAAGGAACCAGACCGCATAATGATCTCTTTCTTTTTATTTAGATGATGCGACGGCTGACTGGTTCGACTGGTTGTCTCGCCATCATCAATTGACTGGGTGGCCGGAGTTTATGGCGGCGTTGGTGCAGCGCTTCCGTGCTCATGAGCTGGAGGAGTCCGAAGGGTTGTTGGCCAAGCTTACTCAGACATCCACGATGGCTGAATATCGGGCCAGATTTGAAACGGTTTCCAATCGGACAATGTGGCTACCTCCACAATTCTTGATTCGTTGTTTTTTTTTTGGACTTCGAGCAAACATTAAACATGCGGTTTTGATCCATCAGCCTAAAACACTAGAGGAGGCCATGAATTTGGGCCATTTACACGAGCAGCGTATTTTGTTAGAGAAAGGTGTCACTCGGCCCTCCTTGGGTTCAAGCCGGCCCTTATTACCCACTCCTAAAACTACAATTTCAGATGTCGTTTCACAGCCTACACCTCTTCGTTCCATCGTCCCCAATACTTCTGGAAACAAAATAGGGTTCCGACGATTAACCCCAGTGGAGGCAGCACAAAAACGAGCTCAAGGTCTGTGTTATAGATGCGATGAAAAATACACTTGGGATCACAAGTGTAAATCGACACCTCAG
>JANZXV010000212.1:38736510-38758046 GCA_027576455.1 Erythroxylum roigii | reverse complement strand
ATTATGGGTTGGTACCAGGAATGTCACGAACATGCATTGTACACATTTTAATTGCTACATGTACATCATTAAATAGTTCTGATTGTATAGTTGGTAATATTTATATACTTTGATGTTATAGAGGCACATTTGGAGCATCGATCCACCGACGTTACTGAGACTTCCCGGTATTAGCTCGGAAGCTATAGGTGAGTAACCTAGATGGTTCTCTCAATTATTATATGTTTATTGTGGCGAATAATTGTGAGTTTTATGATTGTTTATGGTTGTAGATTTCGGACAGAAGGTCCAATGTATTGGGAGTTATGACATGGAAATGCTTGTGATGTCATGATATATGATGGTTTGTGAATCTGTGAAATTACTTGCTTCTAATGTGATAAACTGTGATACGTAATGTGATTGTGATACAGTTCTTCTTAATTGTGACATGTGGATAAATTGTGATGCATTTACTGCCTAATTGAGGCATATGCATTTCATACATGAATGCATGCTCAGATAATGACAGTTGTGACCGGAGCAGCTATCGAGAGCTAAAAGCTCACCGTATTGGGCCTCGAGCCCACACTGACTCAGAGCCTCAGGCTCATCGATTTAATGCGCCCTTATAGGGACAGTTCAGGCGCTCAGTCACAACATCGTAATAAAATAGGAAAGTGTCACATACGCATTTCATATGCACCTGATTGAATATTTGGATTGGGTGTAAGGCGAAATGCCTTATACTTGTGTAATAGTAATCATGTGGTACTTCTGAATGTACTATTGTGCAATGATATGTGAATTGTTGAGTGCTGCATGAATTGAGTGGACCATCGATGATGGTTCCTCACTGAGTTCGCAAACTCACCCAAAATTGCAACCTATTTTTCAGGATCAATAGTAGACCCCTAGTTTCAGAGGGACTGTTCGAGCCGCGTAGATCATTTTGGCGAGACAGGTTATGGCTCATAGGTCGGTCAACTGGAATTTTTAGATGACCTAGTTAGGACTGATGTGTTGTTTCTTGTTGTATAGCAGTTTGTACTAGGTTTTTGGAAACTATAGACAAATGGTACAGAATGACAGTTGTGTAAATTACTGTTTTTGATGAAATGAAATGGAAAAAATTTTGGTTTTAAAAAGTTGAAATTTTATATTGATGTTTATTATTATGATGCCATGTGAAATATAGTGGTGTTTGTTCGTAGTTTCTTCTTGTCGCAGAATATGTACCGGAATGACCTGCGGATGTCCCGGTGTGTACCCTACGATAAGGGAACGCTACAGATGCTCATGTATCTGCATTTGAAAATGTTCAATCTATATGCCATGTCCAACATTAGAACTGTTACAATACCAAATCTTGTGCAAAAAATTTAACCTGTGAAACAGAGTAACAGGGGTGGCTACAAGCCCCGTCTTATCTTGTTTGATATAAAAGTACATATTTAGAATTGTTCTGTATCACTTCTTGCTTCTTGTTTTAGTTTTAGAATTTACTTATCCTTTTTTTTTCTTTAAAAAAATTATTATATGGTTACTTATTATTAAGTGCGAGAAAGCCAGATGCAACAAGATTGAAAAATGATATAAATGAATTTTTAACGCTCTGAATTAAATAAAAATTCTTAATATTTTAATATTAATATTAGATTTTTTATTAAACACTCACAAATTAAATTTTAACGTATTAAAACTTAATAATAAATTTCTAAATATATTAAATTTAGTAAATAAATCTTCACAAAATGTTACTGATTCTAATATTATTATGTACTAAATTTCATTTAAATAAAAATTTTAAATGAACATTTGGCATTCATATCAAATTTTCGATAAATTATTTAAGTTTTGTATAAAATATTAAAAATGAATTCACAAATTGAATCCATCTAATTTAAAAGTTCAGCATAGGTCGGGTCAAGCTACAAAACAACTACCTCAATCTTCAAAACGACGTCATCGTTTTACCGCCATCCACATTACTACCCTTAAACGCAGACTAACATGGTCGTTTCGTTTAGGTGTTTTTGGGGTGTTTCAATTTCGGTCCCTAATCAAAGGCTTAAACCCTAAATCTAAATTTCCGGCTCCTTTCTCAACAAATCCACACTTTTTCAAGCAATCGTTTCTCTGTCTACGGTGTTTTGAAGCGATATTCTATATTATCGTCGAATTCGTTAAGCTCGTGTTGTCCTTGCACCGCAAACGGAGGTATATGATTTTATTTTGGTTGTCATCTCTTTCTCTGTGGGTGATGTCCTTGGTTTAATTGATTCTTTAATGCGATTGTTGCGGTGGATTTCGTTTCACCTGATTAATTGAATTACGATTAACCTGTCAAGTGAACAAGAATAATCTTATGATGGTCTGGTTTTATGTTTGATTGTATTTTATGATTTACCTTGCTATTGCGGCTCATGGTTGTCCGTATTCTTTAGGTTGAAAATTTTGAAGTTGTTACTTGTTGAGTGCTTGTAATGATTTTTGGGTATCCATTTCCCAGTAATTGGAGTTGCCAGATGCTGTGTATGCACCAAATAAGACCTTACCAAACACAACTCGTCGAATTAATGCTTGTTTGTATTTCATACTTGTGGCTCTTGACGATGCCAAAATGTTATGTCTTTAATTGATGAAAGTACGTGGTTTTGGTAGCTTGAATTTTTCTTTGTTTAGCTTGAAATTGCTAGTTCATTGCCCCTTTTTTTTTATTCTGTGTAATTAGTTTGACTAGAGGAGATTAATTTATAAACATTTGTTTGCCGTTCAAAGTATTAGTTGTATATAACCTTTTTGATTAAATTCCTAAACAAAATCTGGTCTATTTTATCGTCACAAAACCCTCCCGCCATATTCCACTGACTAATTATTCCTGCCAATCACCAAATCAGTTAGTGGACATCTTTTCTTTCTTGGTTACAATTGACACCTGTAATAGTTACACAGGTTTTGATGATAGGCACAAAGGTTTTCAATAAAATGAAAAAAAAAGGTCTCTCTGTTCCTGTTCTCTCAGTTTCAAATATGCAACTGATGTAAATCATGAGATTTTCTTTTAACTGCCTCTCAGTTAGAAATAGGAAATAGCAACTAAAAATTGTTGGTTACTTGAAAATTTTAATCGGTATGGAAAGAGTAAACCATTCTGTTGATCATTAACCTGGATTAGCTACTTGTTCCTGTGGTCTGTGCCTATTTTTATCTTAAAATTTATGATGATGAGTATGTTTAGGAACTTGATGGACTCTTTTGGGGATGGGGATTACTTGAAATTTTTTATTGGTACTGAAAGAGTAAAACCATTCTTTATCGATCATTGACCATGATTAGCATCTTGTTTCTGTGTTCTGTGCTTACTCACTTAAAATTATGATGAAGAGTACATTTGTAACTTGATGGATTCTTTTGGGGAGGACAGTGTTGGGGATTAATTGAAATTTTTGATTGGTTTTGAAAGAGTGCAACCATTCTGTAACGATCATTTACCTGGACTAGCTACTTTCTGTGTTCTGCGCCTACTTTTCAATTTAAAAATTATGTTGAAGATTAAGTTTGGAACTTGATGGCCTCTTTTGGGAGGACAGTTTCTAGGCTGCTTAGGTTTTGTTTGTAACTTAAAATGTGTCTTTTGTTTTGTTTTCTTTTAGTAACTTTTATGTTTGAAGATTTTGCAAATGGGTGGGCTGCTTTTGCGTGATGCATTAGAAAAGAATCAGGGAACAGTAGTAGCTCCTCCAGCTCCAGATTCAAAGCCAAGAAAGAAGATTTGTTGTGCTTGTCCTGAAACAAAGAAGTTGCGAGATGAATGCATTGTGGAACATGGTGAAACTGCTTGTGCAAAATGGATAGAAGCTCATCGTCGATGCCTTCGTGCTGAAGGCTTTAATGTTTAAGATGGGTGGGTATTGTTGAGTTGATATATAGACAAAATTTTGAGGCCTGATCCCCGGTTTCTAACTTATAAAATTTAGCATTTTTGATAAATAAAGCAATAAAAGGCAACTTTTACAGACTAGTTAAATTGTATTTTACATTGCTTGAATTATGAACTTGTTACTTACACAGTTAACCTCTAGAATATCAGACTAGATGGATTATCACATTTTGAAACTCTGTTCATTATCCATGGCTAAATTAGTTGGATGGATGAGCAAATTCCTTCCTTTTATATGTTAGTAGGTGTCATGGACTCTACCACTTTATATTGTTAGGTGCAATATTCATGGTCAGATTGTATGCCATGGAACTACTAATTATTGTATGCCATGGATGTTTTGTCTTCTCAATGTCAAACAGATACCTGATTATCTTTATCCTCGTATCATTTTATGTCTTCAGACTAGTTGATGCATGCGTTGCAATTTGGATATGACAATAGCATTATACAAAGATAAATTTCCATCCCCTTGGGATCCTTGTATGGAGAAGGAGAACCAAAACAAAACTCGTAGTTTATAAGAAACAACTGAAGATAACAGCAGGGAGTATACTAAATATTAATCCATTTAACAACACAAGGCCATAGAAATGGCCGTTACACAGCAATTAAGGGAACACAAACGTGCAGAACACACACACATTACATTACAAGGTGCAACGACAACAGAACTGGAATTATTCCGAACACTTCCACATTATTTTATAATTAGTAATAACGTCCAATTTTCCAGCTCAGTCATTGCATGTGCAGTTAACACAAGCGCAGGCAGGGCCGCACTTGCAATTGCCACCGGGCTCAGCTGCTTGAACTTCCATCACAACATGAGAGACGGCGCTGTATCCATCATAGTTAAAGACATTTCTTTCACATTAAAAAAGTGCAATTGTTCATACAAATCTGCGTTTATGTATTTAAGAATATGCCTCCAATAAATATATATAGGGTTAAGACGCTAAGTTGATCAATTTATAGAACATGATTACTTTATTATTTTTGGTTTGATCACAAAACCACAGATGGGAGATATAATTTAGTTAAAGATATGTGACATCCACAGTCTTTACTACGTGTCAACAATAGGATTTGCATCAGTTAAAACTTGTTAATCGTTTACAGGTCTGATGACAGCTAATTTAACTCAGCGGCAAAATATAGCCTCTTATTTACAATTTTCAGGCAACTAATATAAAAGATAAACATGGAACTGAATAAATTTATTTACTGATCACCATTTATGTATATAAAGTGGAAGTGTTTTTGAGGGGGATGAAATTAAGGGCTAGGTAGAGTAGGTATCAATTAAGTTGCAGAATTCACCTCTTCTCTGTCACAACTATGTCACCGCTGTAGTTGTTTCCTTTCTTCCTGCAGAATTACAAAGTTGACGATTTCGTAATAAGAATTTAACAATTTATAAAGAGAGTAGTTATATGCACCCCGCGATCTTCAACATCAAACTTGATAAGTGAAAAACAAACTATTAATACATTCCACTATATATCAATTGAACTTCTAAATTAGATAGTTTCTTCATCAATATGCAGATTTGAACTTATGTTCTGCAACTTTATGTATATATTAATTATATTCTCCCCTTATTGAAGCCTGGTAGCTAGAAGCAACGAATCATGCATGGCAAGCAGCTGGTTAGCAAACTACCAGTAGCACGAGTTAGATTTTAACACCACAAAGGAGAAAAATATGAAATGAAGGCCTTATTATTATACGTAGAACCCATTGAATTAAAGAGAAAGTACTTACACGCACTGGCTCTTGTCAGTGCAATCGCAGTTGCCGCAGGTGTCCGACATGGTGATTATTAACCGGAAGCTGAAATGAAAGATCTCCTAAAAGGATGCTGTTTAGTTTGTGTGTGTACAATATACTTGAAGGCTCTCGTATATATAGAAAGGGAGAGAAGGCGAGCTAGACTTTGGTATGTAGAAGTAGAAGGGCATGTAGGTATGTGGACCACAAAGATGGGTTGGGGACCTACCAAGGCATGAGAGGAGCACACGCCTTCCAAGGAAAGGTCCGAAGGAATCTTGATAATGGAGTGGGGTTCGCCATATATCGTCCTCTCGTGTCACCTTCATTTCTCTTTTCCCTGAAACTGCTTGTGTAGATATCAATCCTCCGTCGCTGTTGAGAGACATTGAGAGGATGAAGATTTTAGCTAACAGTCCTCCATACCTTGAAGCAATCTTATTTAGCTGGGGCAATATAATTGCCCATCATCGTTTTGGAGCATTTTCTAACTTGAAGTTCAGTGTGTTTGTTAGTATGAAGAACAAAATCCGGAAAGAAACAGAATATCTTTTTATCATTTTACCATAAATTGAAATTATATAAATAACTCTCACTCCATATTTATTCTCATAGATTACTTATTGCTTTGAGTGTAAAACCTTATTTTGAGACTTTTTGTAATTATTAGACACTTTTATGAATTATAGGGATGACGCACGACGGTTAGATACAACTTTTCTAGACAGACACAACCGTGAAGGGTATTATATGCCTGTGTCCTTTACTTACGCAACCATGTGGATCAATTGTGTAAGTCTTTACAATCGTTTGCTAAAGAACATGAAGGGTGAAGACATACACAGTCATGTATACGCCTGAGTTTATAACATACACGATAGTATGTAACAATCGTGTAATTCTCTATAACTGTGTATATCTACGACTTAGGTAATGGTAAAAGAGACACGATCACTTAAGCTGCCATGTGTGTGATTGTGTATGGTGTAGAAAATTTTATTTCAAAAGATAAAAGAGAAAAAGTCCTTGCAAAAGTAAGGACGGTGAGGATCTACTGAGGATAGGCTCTTGGAACGTTAGGGCCCTCACGGGAAAGTTCTTGGAATTGGTAGTAATTTTAGACCAGTATCGGGTACAAATAGCATGCATTCAGGAGACTAAGTGGGCAGGAGCTAAAACAAAGGAGATAGGGGTTCAAATTATGGTACTCGGGAAGTACGCACAAGCAGAATGAGGTAGGTATCTTAGTAGACAAGGGGCTTATGGACAGAGTAGTGGGAATCACAAGGGTAAATGATAGGATAATGTTGGCAAAACTAGTTTTAGACAATGTGGTTCTCAATGTAGTATATGCGTATGCATCGCAAGCTGACATAGACGGACACCAAAAACGTACTTTCTGGGAGACACTGGGGGGAGTGCTTATTCAAATCTCTAATACTGAGCAGATCGTTCTATGGGAGGGTTTTAATGGGCATATAGGGGCAGATTCAGACGGTTATTTAGGAACTCATGGGGGCTTTGACTACGGCACTAGAAATGATAGTGGGGTTGATTTATTAAACATGACCTTAGCATATGAGTTAATAATAGTGAATTCCTTCTTTAAGAAACATGAAGCGCACTTGGTGACGTTTCAAAGTTGCACTACCAAAACACAAATTGATTATCTCCTTGTCAGGACAAGTGCCCGATCATGGTGTAAGGATTGCAAAGTATTCCCTACCGCATGTCTATCAACCTAACATAAATTGTTAGTTTTGGATTTCGGAATTAGGGGATGGAGGGCACACCAATTTACCAAGCCAGGCCGGAGATTCAGATGGGGAAGACTCAAAGGGGCCATGGCGGAACTTTTTAAGACTCAGGTCAAGAGTAATGCAATATGGGCTGTGAGTGGGGATGCAAATCGGATGTGGCAGGGAGTAGCCACCATAGTGAGAGAGACAACCAAGAGACTCCTAGGAGTATATAAAGGGCAGGGGAGGTGAATGGAATCCTGGTGGTAGTCAGATGAGATCTAGGGGACGGTCAAGGCAAAAAAGAGAGCTTTCAAAGATCTGCTGGCAAGTGAATCAGAGGCGGAGAGGCTTATAAACAAAGTAAGGTATAACTTGGCGAAACAGAAGGCAAAGAAGACTATCGCAATGGCTAAAGGAGAAGCTTATGAGAAGATGTACAGGGATTTGAATACAGTCAAAGGAGCACATCAAATTTTCAAGATAGCAAAAGATAGGGCACATAAGACGATAGACTTTAACCAAGTCTGTTGTATACGTGACGAGGAAGAACAAGTACTCACAGATGCCCAAGCCATCAAGCAGAGGTGGAAGAGATACTTCCATGGCCTATATAACAAAGGAATTTTGGTCAACATAGCGTTAGGGGAACCCTCAAGATTGGGACAATGTCTCAATGGGTACTCATGGGGAAAAATCATGAGGGAAGAAATTACGAAAGTTTTGAGGGCATGGGGAGCGGAAGGGCAGTAGGACCAGATGACATTCTTATCGAGGTATGGAAGCAAGTAGGGGCTATAGGTATTGAGCTAACCATTAAGCTCTTTAACGTGATCCTAGAGTCAGCCAAGATGCCGGATGAATGGAGATTGAGTTGGTTAATCCCCTTATACAAGGCCAAAGGAGACATACAATAATGCCAAAACTATCGAGGCATCAAACTACTGAGTCATACCATGAAGTTGTGGGAGAAGGTAATTGAAAAGAGAATCCGGAGAATTGCTTCAATATCGGTCAAACAATTCGGGTTTATGCCTAGTAGGTCCACGACAGAAGCACTTCATCTGCTTCGACGACTAATGGAATGCTACAAGGAACGACAACGGGATTCGCATTTAGTTTTTGTAGATTTGGAGAAGGCGTATGACAGGGTTCCTCGAGAACTCATATGGTGGTGTTTGGAGGCAAAGGGCATTCCAACGACGTATATTCGAGTGATTAGGGATATGTATGAAGGAGCACTGACTAGCGTCAGGATGGTAGGAGGCGATACGGAAGCGTTCTCTATTGGTGTTGGCCTACACCAAGGCTCGGCTCTAAGTCCTTTTTTGTTCACTTTAGTGTTAGATAAACTTACCAAACATATTCAAGGGGAGATACCGTGGTGTATGTTATTTGCAAACGATATTGTCCTGGTGGATGAGACCAAGGAAGAGGTTAATGCCAAGTTAGAACGTTGGAGAGAAGCGTTAGAGTCGAAAGGTTTTAAAATAAGCAGGTCCAAGACGAAGTATTTAGAATGCCATTTCTCAGGTAGCCAGATGGTACAATAAGCGAAGGTAGTGATTGACACTGACGTTATACCATAGAAATCGAATTTCAAATACCTTGGATCCATCGTTCAGAGCGATGGAAATATCGATGGCGATATATTACATCGCATTAGATTTGGGTGGATCAAATGGCGGAGTGCATCAGGTATTTTATATGATAAAAAGGTCCCTGAAAAACTCAAAAGGAGGTTCTATAAAATGACAATTCGACCCACCTTGCTATATGGGGCAGAATGTTAGCCGCCTAAACATAAACTCATGAGACGGTTGGTGGTAGCAGAAATGCGTATGCTTAGATGGATGTGTGGCATTACCATAAAAGATAGGGTACATAATCGGGTAGTGAGAGAGAGACTACAGGTAGCAAGTATTGCTTACAAGTTGAGAGAGACAAGGCTTAGGTGATTTGGCCATGTACACAGGTTGCCCTCTGGTGCTCCGGTACGGCGCGGTGAGTTAATAGACCTGAGTGGCTACAAGAGGAGGAGGGGAAGGCTTACAAGACCTAGAGGGAAGTGATTAAGGAAGATATGTCAGAGTTGGCCCTCACTAAGGTAGTTGCTAGAAGTAGGAAAGTCTGGCGTGATAGGATAAGGGTAAACGACGCACGTATCACATAAAAAGTTCAACCGAACTGTAGGGTAGTCTTTATCCTCAAGGGTCGCTCCGTGAAGACCCCTAGTGCACTTAGCGACAAAAAGAGCCGGTCTCTACAGGGTGTAAGGTACTGACAGATCGAGTTATACATTAGGTATATCTTTATTGTTTTCTATACTTAATTATGCGGCGCGCTGGTTTTTACTTATTTTATTTTATTTTATTTTATTTTTTCTCTCTTTTTCTGTGTCCTACTTCATTATTTTGCATGTCACATCTACATGTGGGTCTACCGGAAACAGCCTTTCTATTATGTAGGGGCAAGGCTGCGTACTATATGACCTCCTCAGATCCCACTTCACTGCGGGATTTCAGATTGAGTGTGATGATGATGATGATCATGATGAAGTGTGGCCAAAACATAAACAAAAGTGATGAAAAATAGAGAGAGAGCAAGTAAAAAAGTATTCTCACCCTTTTTTTTTTTATTGTTTTTTAGGTTTGAAAGTTTGTTGAATGATATATCAACTTTAGTTTCAATCTTGAAACTTGATGAGACAACTTGTAGTTATGGGGTGAGATATTGTTTCAAGTAAGGGTCAATTTCTCGAGATTAAACTTTGTAAATTCTTGTTTGAATTTAGTGGATTTGCTTGTTAATTTAACCTGTATACTAGAGGGTTTTTCGCATAAATCTTGGTGTTTATTTTATTACTAGGTTTCTTATTCTCAAATTGATTTGCTAGTTAAAGTTGAATAGTGGTTTTGTTGTTAATCTTTGGTTGACTTTTCAGAGAGTTGTATTATTGACTCTCAACAAGTGGTATCAGAGTCATCGTGATGGGGGGTGGAAATAGCTTTATGGTCAAGTTGATGTCAAAAAATTACCCTATTTGGAGGCCCATGATGGACCTTCTACACTACTAGGATCTCTTTAATTCTATTGATGTGGACAAAGGTGTAAAAGATGATGTTCCTTCAAAACTTGAGAAGATGTCAAATAGAGAGTGGAAAAAAGATGAAGCGAAAAACTCTGGGTACTATTTGATAATGGATTGATATTAGTATATTCAACCATGTGTTTCAAGAAAAGGATCCTTTTGAGTTGTGAAAAAAGCTAGAAGGTATCTATGAAAGGAAGACTGCCCATAATAAGGCTTCTCTGATTAAAAAGCTAGTAAAATTGAAGTTGAAAGCTGGAAAATCTATATCGAAGCATCTAAGTGATTTCCAGGATATAATTAATAAGTTTATTACAATGAGAATCATTCTTGATGATGAACTTCAAGTTTTATTCCTATTCAATTTGCTGCTAGATGGCTCATAGACGCTGATGGTAACAATTAGCACAGACGCTGATGGTAACAATTAGCAATTCAGCTCTTGACGGTGTGCTCTTTTTCGATATAATCAAAGAGAATACGTTCAATGAAGAAATGAAGAAAAGAAATGGGAGTTGACAACGTGCAAGCTTTCGTGGCAAAAAGTAGGGAAGAAGTAAAAGCAGAGGTCCTAAAGGGCGTGGAAAATCTAAGAACTAATCAAAGTCTAAAGGTGACAAAGAGATGAAGACATAGCATTATTGCGACAAGCCAGGATAAATTAAGTGGTTCTGCTACTAGTGGAAGAGAGATTAGAAAAAAGAAAAAAAAGATCATTATAATGATGGTGAGAATACAGTCACAACTGTTACAAGCACAGATGATAAGGTGTCCCTAGTTTGTGCAACAAGTGAATGTCTCTATGTAAGTGATTTTGATTCTGAGTGGCTGATTGATATGAGAGCTTCATATCATTGTGTTTTAAAAGTGGAGTACTTCTTAAACTAAGAAAGTAGAGACTTTGGAAGTGTAAAGATGGAAAATCAAAGTTTACCAAAAATGTTGGTATGAGTGATATCAGATTTCAAACAAACGTTGGATGCTTGTTAACCTTGAGAGATGTATGACACATCCTCGATTTACGATTAAATATATTATCAGCAAATATGTTAAATCAAGAAGGATTCAAGCACAGTTTTAAGGATAGGAAATGGAAATTGTTTAAGGGAGCAATGATAACAGCTCAAGGAGAGTTATGTTGCATATTGTACAAGACACACTTAAAGGTGTGTGGTGGTGGAGAAGTATACATAATTGAAAAGGAAACTTCTCTAAATTTGTGGCATCGACAATTGGAACACATAAGTGAGAAGAGATTAAAGTTGTTGGCCGTTAAATCCTTTATTCCCCATCAAAAACACCTTATCGATTAATTCTTGTGATCATTATTTGACAAGAAAGCAGCATAGAATCTCTTTCAAGAGAAGATCTATAAGAAAGTTGGAGTTATTAGAGCCGGTGCATTCAGATGTTCATGGCTCAGTTGAGGAGGAGTCACTAGGAAGTAACAGATATTCTGTTACATTTATTGAAGATGTTTTGAGAAATACTTGAGTATACATGTTGAAAGCAAATAGTCCTTTTTCAAAAGTTTAGGGATGACAATGAGTCGGACTGAGCCCGGACCCTTCCAAGTCAGAGATTGTAGGTCAAAGCTTGAGCTTAACTTAGCCTAGCCTAATTATTTTAAAATTAAAAGTGTAAAATAACGTTGTTTTGTTTATAAGAGCCGGGTCAGGACCGAGCATGAACTCTGCCGAAGGCTTAAAGTTTTCAAGAAAACTAGGCCCGAGGCATGGTTAACTAGGCCTGGTCTATTGACTTTGGGCTAGGCATGGGCCCTTTTGTCATATCTATAGAAGTTTCATGTCATGGTAGAAAGAGAAGCTGAGAGGAAGCTGAAGTTTCTGTGAACAGATAATGGAGGTGAGTATACTTCTAAGGTGTTTGAAGATTACTGTACCTCATACAACATTAGACATCAAAAGACTGAACCTGGTACTCCACAACATTATGTTGTTGCTGAGAGTATGAAAATAACAATTGAGGAGAAGTTCATTGCATGCTCAAAATGTCCAAGTTACCAAAGACGTCTTGGGGTGAAGCAGTTTGAACTGCAATCTATTTGATTAACCAAACTCTCTTAGTTTCTATTAAGTTGTAAATTTGTGCTTATTTTGTATTTAAATCTCTTTAATGTGTTAAAATTATTATTCAAATTTGATGGATTTGTTTCTTAATTGTTCTCAGATGATTTTCAACATTTAAGAAATGAAATTGAATCAAAAAGATGCAAAGGAAACAAAGATAATCCGAAAATTCCAAATTGGTAGTAAATTCAGTGACTAAGCGTGGGCACGTGTAAGGACAAAAATTATTTACAAGATCTGTTTTTGAATGCAGATCTGATCCACTTCAGATTTTTATGATAAGATCGCATCATTATTGATGAGGATCGACCATCTGAATTTAGGGGGATAGATTATCTGCTGAAGATCATGAAAAATGAGAGAGCGGAGGGATAGAAAAGCATAAAGGAGGAGAATTTTACTGTTCACGTAACTTTTTATTATAGGATAAGTTTTACATTTTCTGTAGCTTTTTCAGCAGCTTTTTCATTAGGAGTAGTTTGACATTTTCTGCATTCTTCTTCTGCTTCACGCCAGCCACATTTAGAGATAGTGTTTACATTTTTCTGCAGAATTTTTCTACAGTTTTTCTTCTTGTTTTTGGTCAGCCATAGTTAGGTCCTTCAATTTCTGCAGTATTTTCTCTAGGAGTTTTCGGATTTTCTAAGAAAGACCAGGGATGGAGACTTTACAATTGGCTATTTCTTTATTTATTTTTACTTTTGTTATGAGTAGCTAAATCCCTTTTTTTAGTTGAAAGAAACCGAGTTATCATATATTATGTGTGAGATGTTCCAATAAAGTTTGTTTTGTTAATGAATATTGTATGACTTCTGAATTACTTTTATGATTGAATTGGTTGATTTCTAGGATGCGCAACTAGGAATTAATTTGTTTAATAGCTAGATTAGTAAAATATGATATTCAATTTTGCTAATCACAAGTAGCAATTAGGATTACCATCTTTACGTTAGAGTTGGAAATTCTATGAAGAAACTCATCTTGATTAAATGCATGCCATACATGTGTTGTCTTATTTATTGGTTTCTTAGTTCTTAAAGCTATTACTCAATTGAACTTAAGATCGTATCTAAGTTGTTGATTAATAGAAATGCTTAGAATACATGTTTCTATTCATTTACACTTAGAGAAAACATCACCCAATGAATGTTTGTTATGAACTGAATTTTATATCAAGGATCCACATTAGTGTGATAACGTCGGTGACTCAAAATCAAGGTTTGTTTACTGAATTTTCAGATATGAATATTTTCGTTTAATTTCATTTTTTTGTTATTTTTAATTTCTTAAATTACATGAACCAAAACCCCCCATTTGTTTTAGTTTTAAACTCATATAACCTTTGTCGTTAAAAATTTCTTGTAGGAACGATCCCTACTTTTCACTACTACATTAATTTGTATTTCAGGAAGTTGGTTTCTTTTTAAATTTTGTTGCAGGTGACAACAATACCAGTTTCCTTAAATTTTGTGATTCCTAATAAAGTGTATATAGATAAAGATCCCATATATCATCATCTGAGAGTATTTGGCTGTAAAGAATTTAAACATGTATATATAGGAGCTTGCCTCCAAGGAAATACCTTGCATCTTTGTTGGTTATTGTGATGATCAGTTTGGCTTTAGACTCTATGAACCAAAGAAGTATAAAGTAGTCAAGAGCAAAGATGTGATATTCTAGGAGCACAAGAGAGGTGCAGATCTTTTAATAGGAGATAAAGTTACATATAGTAGCTCATCTTATAGTATTATTAATTCTTCTCCAATATTTCTACCATTGTTGAGCAGTCTACAAGTGAAGGAGATGAAGTGCGTGACAAAATACATATTAATGGTGATCAAGTGCAACTTGGTAATGATAAGTTACACGAACCATACCCGGGAAATGTTGAAGATGAAGTCATTAGGGATAATTAGTAGGGGAAGCAATTAGATCCCACAGCTAATAATATACAAATTTGAAAGTCGACAATGGAGAAAAGACCTTCTATAAGATATCTGGGCATAGAATATATATTTGTTATTGTTAAGGAGGTGCCTGCGAATGTGCAAGAGATTGCATTTGTAAAGACAAAAATCTTTGGCTTATAGCTATAGAGGAAGAGATGAACTCTCTAAAAGAGAATGATACATATGAACTTGTGAAGTTTCCAAAAGAAAAAAAAAGGCACTGAAAAACAAATGGGTGTTTAAGATTAAAAAAAAGATGGTGATAAGCCATTGAAGCATAAGGCAAGGCTAGTGATGAAAGGGTTCAATCAGAAGAAAGGTACAGAGTTTGATGAAATCTTCTCACTAGTAGTTAAGATGACCTTAATTTAAACAATATTGAGTTTGACTTCCTATTTAGATCTTAAACTCAAGTAGTTAGATGTTAAAATAGCTTTCTTGCATAAAGATTTGAAAGGGAAGATGTACTTGGAGCATCCAAAAGGTATCAAAGATAAAGGCATGGAAAATCTAGTTTATGAGTTGAAGAAAAGATTATATGGGTTAAAATAAGCTCCGTGACATTGGTATTGGAAGTTTAACTCCTTAATGTCTGGCTATAGTTACAAGCGAACTTATGCCGATCCATGTGTTTATTTTAAGAAATTCACATGTGAGAATTTCATCATTCTTCTTCTATATATTGATAATACGTTGATTGTAAGTCAAGATATTGGATGAATTCAAAAAATGAAAGAGGTTTTGTCTTAATCTTTTGATATAAAAGATTTGGGGCTTATAAAGCAAATTTTAGGCATAGAAATAACTCAGGACAGGAAGAGTAGGAAACTATTGTTATCACAGGAAAGATATTTATAACGGGTGTTATAAAAGTTCAATATGAAGCATGTAAAGTTAGTTAGCACACTACTGGCATCACACTTCAAGTTGAGTAAGCGTGCATATCCCTCAATAGAAAAGGAGAAAGATTGTATATCTTCTATTCCTTACTCATCTGCAGTAAGGTCTCCGATATATGCAATAGTGTTTACAGAACTAGATATTGCACAGGTTGTTGGGTTAGTAAGTAAATACTTGTCTAATCGCAGGAAGGTTCACTGGGAAGCGGTAAAATAAAATTTAAGATACTTAAGAGGTACATCAAAGTGGAGTTCGTGTTTTGGTGATGGTGAGCCAATTCTAGAAGTTTATACAAATGCAAATATGGGTGGAGATCTTGATGGAAGAAAATCCACTTCAGGTTTTTTGTTTAAGTTTATAAGGGGAGTCATTTCATGACAATCTAAGCTATAAAAGTGTGTAGCTTAAGATTTCTTCAATCGTTGGATGTGAAGCAAAAAAACTATTTAATATTTTGTGATAGTTAAAGTGTTATTGACTTGAGCAAAATTACTATGTATCATTCTCGTACAAAGCACATAGATGTTAGATATCATTAGTTGAGGTCCGTAATTGAAGAGCAACAATTGATATTGAAGAAGATTCACACAAACATAAATGATGTTGATATGTTAACTAAAGTAGTTCTCGGAAGCGAGCATGAGCTTTGTAGTAAGCATAATGGGTCTTCCCCATAATTGAGCTGGAGGAGGAGATTGTTGAGTGTCCAACCCTATTTTGAGACTTTCTGTGATCGTTAACACTTTTATAGTTTGTGGGGATGACGAATGAGTGAAGACAAGAAGGATGCTTTTCTGGAAAGACATAGCTGTATAAGGTGTTACACGCCTGTGTTCTTTATTTACATGATACATGGCCGTGTGAATCAATAGTGTAAGTTTCTAGAACCGTGTGCTAAATGATGTGAAGGATGAAGACATACACAATTGTGTACACTTTTTTTAAATGAAGGAACCCGTAACCGCTACCTTTTGGATGTGCACTGGGTAAACCTCCGGATTGACGTAATAGCCTGCAAATCACGTCAACCAGGTACTCAGTACTAGGCAAGCCCTACTCGACAGGCTCGATCGAGAGAGCGTAGGTAGGGGAAATCGAATACAGGACATTTCCACCAACTGACCACCTCCTAGGGGGCACGATTGTGTACACACTAGTGTTTATAACATAAACAATCTTCTGTAACTATATATATATATATGTAACTTAGGTGATGTTGGAAGAGACAATGTATGTGACCATGTATGGTGTAAAAAAACCTATTTCAAAAAATAAAAGAGAAAAGATGTAAGTTTAATGATAGTGTGCGGCCAAAAAATTAAAAAAAAAAGTGAGAAAAAATAGAGAAAGAGCAGATAGAAAAGTATTCTCATTCTTTTTTATTATATTTTAGGGATTGGTTTGAGAGTTTATTGATTGATATATCAACTATAGTTTCAATCCTAAAACCTAGTGAGATAACTTGATGTTGTGGAGTGAGATATTGTTTCAAGTAATGGTCAATTACTTGAGATTAAACTTTGTAAATTCTTATTTAAATTTAGTGGATTTGTTTGTTGGTTTGACCCGTAGCTTTTCTCTCTAAACTGGAGACTTTTTTACGTAAATCTTAGTGTTTGTTTTGTTATTAAGTTTTTTATTCTCACATTGATTTGTTGGTTAAAATTGAAGAGTGCATTTGTTATTAATCTTTGATAAACTTTTTAGAGAGTTGTGTTATTTACTCCCGGTATATTCTTGCTGGAGATTTTTTTTTGAAAAATGCCGGTGAAGTTATCTTCATTTTTCTCACCAAAACCTTGACAAGTATCCTTTCTTTCCTTTCCATAAAAGCGACTTGAATCAAAGTAATTTCATATTATTTTATTGGCTCTCTCGTGCGATCAATGACTATGTATATCTAAAAACATATTTTCGATAAAATATACAAAAACATGGCTACATTAAGTTTATCATGATGGTTTGTTATAAAATCCTCGTGTATTTTCTAAAAATATTGTTATAAATACACAATTCTTTAATTAGGAAACATTTTATGAACTGACGAGGCATCTTTTCATTGCATATTATTAACTCGTGAATTTAGCGGGATTCCTTATAGACTGTGGTATGACACATCTTCTCACCGTCTATTGTTAAGTCGCGCATTAAAAAACTGATTGGCACACCTCAGATGCGCGACTTACACGGTTCAATATTTTGGTGTGAACAAATTGGAAGAAATAAATTCGTGAAAATATACGATTATTAAGGAAGCAAGTAAGTGACAAAGGCATCAATGCCATTTGATATTAGACCAAGTGTTTGTTAGTCCTTATGGTATATTTTTCTTTCTTGGATAGGAAACATATTCCAGACTTGTAATCAGATTTTGCTTGACTGGGAACATGAAAATGGAATTCGTTAAGACATAGTCTCCTCTTTGGAATATTTAATGTTAAGTGACCTAGTTGAATTCTGACACAGGGCTGAAAGGTGAAGATATGCTTTAAGCTATGAATAATTGTAGAAAACTAGGTTTAAAGTCATATACAAAGCTCTAATAATTTTGTGTTTTTTATTCTGAGAGCATTTACCATAAGACGAATTTAGCTTGAAGGTACATCTAATTTGCTCGTTCATATTCTTAAGTGCATACTTATGTCCTAAATTACACTTTTAATCATGGATGGAGCCACAGTGGGGGCACTGGCTCCAAAACATCTTACCTAAAAAAATTATTTTTTTAAATTTTTAACTTATAAAAAAAATTAAAATTTTGCTTTCATTAAAATTTTGTCCCCACTAAAATTTTTGTGTGCCTCCAGTGAAATTTTACCCCCACTCAAAAAAATTTCTGAATCCGTCCCTACTTTTAATCATTTTCTAATAAAAACAATTGAGCAAAATGTTTCAATATTATAATCTTAGATAGGTAAAGACTATTTCTTTTAATTATATTTTAAAACTTTTAATTTTATACTATTTTTAACTGATTTTAGGATGATTTAATACCAGCTCAACCTTTTAAATGTTAATTTTTTGTTTTATCGGTATAAATTTTAGTTTTATTTAAAAAAATATGTTACAGATTAAGAGAACATGGACTCAATTTTTTTTGCTGGAGCTGTCGAGAGGCATGAAGGGCGAACGTGATGACAAGATTGGTTGTGTGCGCTTCAACAATTGCTTGTCCAAGTGGCAAACCTTGACACTCAAAAAGTTGACATCTCAAATGAAGAACAGCCTTACATGGATGTTCTCTATGTTTTTATCCACAAGTTGGTACCCATACGGCTTCACCGTCCTTAATTATGTCATCAGTGACTCAGGCAGGCTTTGCACTTTGAACCATACCCACATACCCACATGCGTCAAGTATCGATCAATCGCTGGTTTTGTGTGCTTCCCCAAAAATCTGATGTTATTCTTTGACCATTTTCGGTCGACTTCCAACTTTCTGATCAAGTAATCTCTATTCCTTTTTAATTGAGTAATATTCCCGACTTTTCATTTTTCTCCTCACCAAAATCATTAGCAGAAACATGTCGTTTTCATGGAAACCGGTGGCTAGTCCCGCTCGTTATTTAACTTTCTCTCGTTAAAATTTAAACAAATGCTTGGTCTAATGATCTACTTTAAACTGATTGAAGATATTTCAAGCCGCAATTGAATTGGCAGGTCCATAATTGGACAGAAAAGAAAAGATATGTATATGCGGGTGATGAGATGTAGATATTGGAAAATTTTCATGACGATCAGAAGAGAAATATTTAATTGCCTCGTAAACCCTAGTTCGTGAGAAAGATGCAAGGTAACAAGGGGTGGAGTGGGTTAAGGGTGCCTTCCCTTCTCTTCGAAAGCTCTTTCGAGTATGATAGCGATGCAGCTTTATTAATTTAACAAATACACAGTGATCGATTTAAATTAAAATAGATGCAAGTTCGTTTTAGAATCACATGTTCATATCATGAAATATCTTCGATCACCAATTTAGGTCTTCTATTTCTACTTTGGTTTTAAATCTTTTTTATTTATATCTTTTAATTTTGGGTTTATTAAGTTATTGTTAGATAGTTGTAGTGATTACTTTTTAAAATTATTAATTCCATTGAAATGAAATTATGCTACATATAGTATATATGTCTAACCTAACGTATTTCGTACTGCATCCTTTTCTGATACATCTTCATCGGTTCTATTTACATTTCTCCAACTTTGCTTATATATACGTACACACGTGTGTGCCTGAGTAAAATGCCTTCTGAAATTTGTTAAAATTTTCACAAAAGATCTATTTGAAGTCAAGGTTCCTAAAACAACCCTTTAATTTGGATGTTATAAATTGTCACGTTTTTTTTAAATGAAAGAAATTATATTAATCATAGCAAAAGCTATATTCACACCATTCCAATCAGTCACATTATCATACTACAATCAGTATCTACCGAGGTGTCTATAGAAAGATAAATTAATCAAAAAGAAACAATGAATTACAACTTCCAGCTGATTTTCAACACATTACTAAGAGCACTGTGCTTGTGATTTTTAATTTTCACTTCTTATTTTTGCTTTTTATTTTTAAATATAACAAAATCATGTTTAATTATTAATATTTATTCAACTATATTTTATTATTGATAATAATTATATATTCGAAAACTTAGAGATAAATAAATAAATAAATTAAAATTATTTTTAATTTTATATAAACTTATTAATTAATTAACAATAAACAATATTATATTTATTAAAATAAATAATTAAATAAGTTATAATTAAATAAGTTATAATTAATTTATTTTTTATTATTAAAGTAAATTTATTTGAAATTTATATATTTTGAAGATATCTTCAATCTGAATTATATTTGTTAAGTAATTATTAAATTGAAATTATTTAAACTTTAGATTAATTATAGAGATTAAAATTAAATTATTCATAACAATTATTAAATAATTTAATTTAATATTAAATTAAATTATTTATAGCTTAATTCAATACTTAAAACTTGAGTCACTTGATTTATTTTTCATGCAAAAGGGAATTTTAATAATCAACAATTTTGTTATCATCAAATCAAAATAAAAGGAAAGGAATCTTTTTTATTCAATAATTTTTATTTAAAATTTTAAATTGTTTCTTAAAAGGAGATTTTTAAAAATTTAAATTAAAAGTTGATCTTTTTAGAGAAAATTAGTCTCAATATTTGAGAAATCTATTAAGGCTATGTTTGGTTGGACGTAAAGTTTTTAATAGAATGGAATGAAATAAAATGGAATTGAATGATTTATAATGGAATTGAACGTAATGGATGTAATACTAGAAAATTGTTGTTTGGGAGGGATAGAAGGGTTCATATTGTAATATAGTGAAATATTATTTAGATGAAGGGTTTATAATTTAATATAGTGTATAATTTTACATTTCATCATAAATCCCCCCAAATCGGATGTTTTTCATTTTTACTGTTTAGAATGAAATTAGATGTAATACAAAACTCTCATCTTCCATCCCATTCCATTATAAATCCTCATCCCAAACGATAGAATAATATATTACATTTCATTCCATTGCATTAAATTAATAAACCAAACAGTTCTAAATGAAAAAAATTCCTCGTTAAGCTTATTGCCTTCATCATTTATTTCTTTTTTTTAACTACCCACAATTAAAATAGAATGGTATTTTATTAAAATTATTCAAAAAGTTAAAAGTTTGAATCAAAGCCATTAAATTCGAACCTTATTAAAGAAGTAAGGAGCCCTTCATAATTTTTGGCTATGAGAACATATATCCTTTTCAATAGGAGTTGCTTTCTTTGATTTTATAGCTGCATTCCAAATCGAGCAAGTGCGTATCTTCTACGTACAACGAATAAAATTTGAAAACTTATGTTTTCACTGAATTTTTTTAACAATAAAAGAAACGATAAAAATCTCCTGTATATTTTAATTAATTGCTAAGAAAATTGAAAAAGATCGTCTGATAAGAATACTTCAAGCTTTATGAAATTCATAATATTGTAGCATATCTTCAACCCCTATAAATTAGTTTATAAATAAAAATATGGTTAATTATAAAAAATTGAAT
>JANZXV010000212.1:38715425-38728747 GCA_027576455.1 Erythroxylum roigii | reverse complement strand
GAGTGATAATCCATCCGTGCCTGATTGTAGCCATTGGTGTCTACCTGGCGTACCTGACATCTGGAACGAAATTCTCTTGTCACATCTACTTTAAGGATTGGTTTCATTTGTCGTCAGATCTGCAATCATAAACACCAAATGTGTTAACCTTAACTCCGTTTATTTTATTCTCAAGCTCATTGAGCTCATTTCTTGTTCATAGTATGTTTACAGACTGGAGGATTTGAAGAACAGAAAATTGTTGCCCTCCATGGGTTGGATAAATACTGAATTTCTAGTACTCTCAATTATCAGCAGTTGGTTGAAATTGATATTTGTTTGTCGCATCATGTTACGTTACCCGTAAATTTCTATGGCCTTGGTTATTGAAGGAATGATGTCCTCATCATATATGTAAACTTGTTATTTGCAATAGATGCAACAACAATTCAATGAAGCAACAACTGGTACCATAGAGAAGTGGCCATAGAGTTTTGACCAATTTGAAAGATCATTTTTTTTTTGAAACAAAGGCAATATCAATAGCATTAATGAGAGAGTTAGGGGGAAATCTTAACTACAACGGCTAGCATATAAATGTGAGGCTCGTGCTAAGTTATGAGCCTCAACATTAGCTTGCCTACGAACCCAATCGATCTTGATATGAGGTCTGGCGTGTAATAGTTGCTTACATTCCAAAATGACTTTACCAAATTCAGTCCAAGAATCATGAGAATTATTCATAGCAGAAACTATAGTTTGGGCATCAGAGTAAAAAGTCCCTCTACCCTGACAAAGAGGTAAAACCCAAGTTAACGCTTCCCGCAGTGCCACAGCTTCAACCACGTCTGCACTACAACGCCCTACAAAATGACCCGATACTACTCTCACGAAGTTTCCTTCCCCATCTTGGCATACAACTCCTTAGTCATATAGACATCGCTCCATAAATATTGCACCATCAACAAAGCACAACCAATCCAGTTGGGCTTCATCCCGCAGCCCCTCCACTACCCCACTCGCCTCCACTGGGCGGGAACTGTTAATATGGGCTTGTTGCCAATCATGAATATAGCCTAAAGCCATGCGATACAGAGTAAAAGAAGAGTACCTTTTGGCCGTCCAAATCCGATCGTTACGTGCCTGTCATAAGATTGAAGCTAATGAGCACCATTGAATCACCCGTACCGTCGACTTCCTCTCACACACTTCCGCAAACCACCGGTTGAAACCCACCCCCTCTCGCACAACACTACCTCCTCCCCAACGAGCCCACACAGATTGAGCCTCCAGACAAAAAACAAGAGCATGATCAACATCCTCCGCTGCCCCGCAATGGACACAGTCAGCGTAAAAGAAAAACAAGGAATCATCCGCAAAAAGCAAATGGGTAACCCGAGGACCTCCTCGACTCTCCCAACACCCATGAATCCATCCCCTCGCCTCTGCCTGTTGGAATAAAGCTGTTAAGCCCTCCGCACACAAGATAAACAAATAAGGTGACAGTGGGTCTCCCTGGCGAAGACCCCTGCGACTCTCAATAGGACCCACCTCCGTGCCATTCAACAAAACCTTATAAGTCACTCCTGTTGTACACATCATCATCCATTTTACCCATTTAGCAGAGAAGCCCAACCTGCCCAGTATTGCCTCCAAAAACCTCCAACAAACTCGATCATATGCCTTACTGATATCAATTTTAAGTGCCGCCCACCCGGTTTTACCCCTAGTTACTCGCTTCAAACCATGCACCAACTCAAAGGCAATAAGCACATTATCCGTAATCAGTCTCCCCGGAACAAAAGCTGATTGTTGTGCGGATACAATGTCAGGTAAGATGCGCTTTAACCTATTAGCAAGAACTTTGGAGACAATTTTGTAAAGCACATTACACAAAGAGATAGGTCGATAATCCTTCAGAGTTGCAGGAGATGAAATCTTTGGAATTAACACAATATGAGTATCAGTAAGTGTGTCTGGAAAGGTACCTTGCTCAAGCCATGCCGTGCAGCTGTCGAAAACATCGCGCCCCACGACATGCCAAAATTTCTGATAAAAAGCAGGATTAAGCCCATCCGGGCCTGGAGATTTATCCGGATGCATCTGGGAGACCGCCTGTTTGAACTCCTCCATGCTAAAAGGCCCTGTGAGCTGTTCATTCTCCATCTCCCCCACCTTTCGTGGAAGTAAACCTACCACTTCCCCTAAAGCCTCACCCGACGTCACACTCTCCCCAAATACAGATGTGAAATAATCAACCACCATTGTCCCCATGCCTGCCTCATCCCTAACCCATTCTCCCATGTCATTCTGCAATCCCGATATACAATTCCGCCGTTTCCTCTCACTAGCCATCGCGTGAAAAAATCGAGAATTCCGATCACCATTTTCTAACCAAAAAATTTTTGCTCGCTGACGCCAATGGATTTCCTCCTGTGCCAGAAGCCTGCTAAGTTCAAGTTTGGCCTGAGTATATAAGGCACAGCCCCCGCCATCCGTAGTACCTCGATAGTGGTGAAGGTGATGATGAAGCTCTTTCTTACGTGAGACCATTTCACAATTACGCTCCCTACCCCACCTCGCAAGAGCCAAACAACAAGCTGCCCTTTTATCAAGAATGTCATGCCCAACACCACTCTGCCAACTTCGTGCAACCACCCCAGGCAAACCCTCGTCCCTCAACCACATATTATTAAATCGAAACTTCCACCGTCTAGCCGCCAACTGCACATCCAAACAATCAACTAAAATCGGCTCATGATCCGAAATTGGGGTAGCTAACGTCGACACCACCCCTTTAGGAAACAAAGCAGACCAAGCCAACGAGGCAACAGCTCTATCCAACCTCTCCCTCGTCCACCCATCCGAATTCCGCCCCCTCTCCCATGTAAACATATACCCCACACATCCCAAATCATGCAGCGCACAATCCTCAAGAGCCTCACG
This sequence comes from Erythroxylum roigii, assembly GCA_027576455.1. NCBI lineage: Eukaryota > Viridiplantae > Streptophyta > Magnoliopsida > Malpighiales > Erythroxylaceae > Erythroxylum > Erythroxylum roigii. The sequence continues at coordinate 38,725,822 of JANZXV010000212.1, read as the reverse complement.
AAAACCATTGAATAAAGATGGGGGGTGGTCAGCGCCCCCCGCCTTCTCCTCCGCTGACAATAAATCATTAAAGTCGCCAAACACAAGCCAGGGATAGTCACACCGCTGCGACAAAGAGCGCAACAAGTTCCACGACCTCCGCCTCCTCGCTCTCTCAGGATAGCCATAGTACCCCGTCAAACGCCAATCCCCCCTGTCAGCATCATGGACAATGGCATCAATGAAATTTTGAGAGTACTCGCGGACTTCCAAATTAACACTAGTCTTCCACATCAGAGAAAGGCCACCACTCCGCCCTAGAACATCCACCGAAAAACAAGCATCAAGACCCACCCTTCGCTTCACAGTTTCAAGCCGCACCCCATGCACCAAAGTCTCCATCAAGAACAAAATATCAGGAGTGTAAGCCCGGCACAAGTCCCGTAGGACACCAACTGCTCGAGGGTTGCCAAGCCCTCGACAGTTCCAGCTAAGGATTTTCATGGTGCGCGGCAGGGCTGCCCTGCAGCTCCCGCCGATCCTCTGCCCATGAAAGTTGCACCAGAATCTGCCTGTGGAGAAACTAATGAATCAGATGTTTGCGTCCTGGGCCGTTTCTTCCCTTCATCTTGCTGAATGGGAAGGGTTTCCTCATGTAAGCCCATCTCATGATCCAACGTCGCTGGGCCCGCCCCAACCCCTGCGTCTGAGTGCAGGACGCCACTCCCACTTTGCATAGACCCTCCAACACCAGCAGAGCCTGCCATACTTCCATCCTGCCCAATCTGTCCTACCCCAGCTGAAGTGCCTCCTAAAATGTCACCATTCCCTTCCCTCAACCAGGCACTCACCTCCTGCCCTCTCCGGCGAATCCCTGCCCGTAAGGAAGCATCCCATGCTAGCTGAAGCTCCTGGCCTCGACGTTCAATCCGAACCATAAAAAAACTATCATTATGGCCGAGCCTACCACAGAGAAAGCAAAACACTGGAATCCTCTCATATTTGAACAAAGCATAAAAAACATTACCCCTCGGATCCACAATTTTCTTCCTTCGTTTCAAAGGTTGCCTAACATCCATGGTCACCCTGATCCGCATATAATCAACAGTACCCAGTTGGACAGCCTTAGCATCATATTGGATAAAACGGCCAAGAAAATTACCGAATTGCATCGCAATCTGCTCGGATACAAAACCAGCCGGTAACTGATGCACTTGCACCCAAAAATCTGACAAGTCCAATGGCACATTGGCTGGGTCGTCCCCCTCCTGAAGTCTATGAAGAATAAGCAGATGTCTGTTGAAAGTCCATGGTGTGCCATCCATAACCCGATCGACATCCTCTATATAAAAGAAACGGAAAAGGAATCGCTTCCCCCTAACCTCAGTGATATTCACCCCTCTCATTGGATGCCAAAGGTCTGCTAAAGCATTCTTCATAGCCTGAAAATTAATCGGACTAGCTGTGAGAAAGCGTCCTACCAGGCACAAATCATAGCCTACTGCCCCCACACTTGCAACCTCACCAAGCTGCCACTCATCCTTCTCATTATCAACCAAAGATAAATTCACAAGCTGTTGATCCATATCAGAGAACAATCACAAAGAACCAATAAACTGGAAAAGACAAAGCCACTAAGAGCTTACAAACGACATACTGGAATTATTCGGTTAATTACCAGTGTGGTTTGTTCCAAAGGGGTGAAATTTGTTCTGGGCTCCTCCTCTTTCCGATTGTTTTGATTGGATATGGAAGTGGTCTAGTGCAGGCTTTTCCAATGGACCTGGGCTTTTCAACGTTGACGAACATAGATGGAAACCGGAAAAGGCAAGTAGAACAAAACAGAAGGGAAAAGTGAGTACACGATTTTGCATGGGTATCTGGAGACGTTCTTATCCTGTGTTATCCGTGCAAAGATGTGTCTACTTTACCTTTTCCTATTTTCCTGTCACCCCTTCTTTTTATTTAGTTCTAAAAACCATATTGCAATACTAGAGCTCAGACATCTAGGATACATTTACGACATACCGGACATGTTGTGTTTTTCATAAACCAGTAGTCTATACAATTTGCATGGAAAACGTGTTTACACAAAGGAAGAACTGTACACAGATCCTCATCCTCGTAATCATCCAAGCAGATTGAACAATCTCTGGACTTCGCTTCCAATTCTATGCCTCCATATCTTACAGGTAGACATAGCTGCTCAACGAAGTTATTCTCCTCTTCCTCTCTGCTTTCGTCTTCCCATGGAAGTTCGTCTGGTGTTTCGTATCCTGGAATGTTGTGCCAAGTCCCAGCCTGATTTTCTCGTATTCTTACTTCGATGTCATCCTCAGAAGTTTCGAACTGAAGCCCATAAATACATTCGCAAACTATGTAAATGAAGATCACGATCATCGATGCAGCTATAGCACAGAATGTCAGGACACAGACGAGCATGATCACGGCAAGAGCAAGACCAATTGCAGTAGCCAAATAGTAATGATACGGACTATTTACCGGCGAGAGAACTGAGTCTTGGAAACCCATGTCGCAGTTCAATTTTACCGTCAAGGTTTCTCGATAAAAGGTTTCGTGGGAAGCAATGGCCATATTAAATTTTCTTGATAAAAAAATTGTTAACAAAACCCTGATGGACAAATGTTCTGTTCTGTTCTGTACTAATAACTAAGTAGTTTTAGCTATTGATTTTGGGTTGGCAAAATCAGACGCTTCCATTATAGAGAAGTTCAGTTCCTGCCTCGTCATTATTTGGTGGATGGAACTCTTAACTACCCGACCCAGAACTATAGATGAGCTCCATAACAGCAATCCGGCCAAATCTATTTATAGAGAAAATAACTTGTTGTAAAGAATAGATAACAAGATAATCTGCATTTTGTGAACTAGTGTTTTCTTTTCTTTCTTTTTTTTCCCCCCTCTTTTGGGTACTGAAAAGTTATGTCTTATTTATGAGTAAGTGAAGAAGTCTCATTTCTCTAGATATTTCTCCATTCAACCGCTTTATGCTCTTGCAATAGATTTTTCTTCTTTGATATTTACCATCTCTTTTGGTAGACATATATAGATATTTGTTTCACTTGCTTGAAACTTTTTTTGTGCTGTCAGAAATTTCTAGAGAGAGATAAGTTAGCTCTTAGAATCATCCCAAGTTGCTTTCAAAATTCTTTAGGCTTGATTGTGTTTAGTACCTTAAGAAATATATCTACAACTTGATATTTTGTTTTGATATATTTCATCTCTAAGGTCACCTTGCAACAAGAAGTTATCTTCTGTCTAATATTATGGTGTCTTATTGTGTCCAATAAATCTTAGCCATTTATTTATGTGGGTCCCACATGAAACTCGCGTGGGTCCCGCAAAATAAATGACTGTCCATGAAACAGAATAAGACAGAGTAATATTGAACGGAAGATCTGGACTCCCTTGCAACACCTTTTCTTAGATAAAATGATACTGTAGTTCCACTTGCTTAGTCCTTGCATGAAAATTGAATTTTTTGCCAAGCAACTTACAGACTAGTCCCACCGAAAAAGACTCAAGGGAGGTGAACAAGAACGATATAATTTTACTAAAGTTTAATTAAGAATTAGTTTTTAATAGGAAACTTTGGTGAACTAAAATATAAGTAGAAGATCTTATATAGAGAGACCTTCTTTTTAATAGGTCTCTTTCGAACCTTTTCTTTCGTTTGTTGTGACTTTTATTAGCATTAATATTTTTTTTGTTGCACTTGCTTATTTAGTTATTATATTTCTTTATTTTGTATTTTTCTTTTCCTTTTCAATTACTTGTTTGTTTTATTTACTTATTTGTTTGTTTGTTTTTATTCTTTTATTTACTTACTTTTATCTTTATTTTTTATTTTTCATTTATGAAATCATTTGTTTATGAATCTTTTTCCAATCGTTTTGAAAAAAAATCTCCATGGGTTTATCAGAAATAATCTCTCTACTACTAGGGATAAGGTTATGTTCTTTTAAATATTTTCTGACCCCACGTCTTAACAGGAGTCTTATTGGATTATTGTTGTTGTTCTTGTAGTCAACTGGTTGATGTACATCTTTTAATAATTGCATCGTTGTTGTTCTTGTAGTCAATTGGTTGATGTACATCTTTAAATAACTGCATTAACAATGTGCACTCTCGAGTTACCCTAGCTGCTGCTCTATACTCCATTTCTGTACTTGATAAAGATATGATAAGTTATCTTTTGTTGCACAAAAGACTAAACATATTGAATGACGAGTATCATAGTCACGAATATAATCAACATCCTAATATCCCATGACTTCACATGAAACATTTTCTTATATACTATCGTATAATGGATAATACTCTTAATATATCTCAAAATCTGACTTACCAACATCCCAATGTGGACTTTTCAGATTTTGTATAATTTTCTTACCACGTCCATGATGTATGATATGTTAGGTTGTGTTAGAGTTAAGTAGATTAAAGTACCGACGAGTTGTCTGTACATTATGACATCCTTCAATTCGTCTCCTTCTGTAGCTTAGTGTTAACTTCTATTGGTATTAAAATTAGCTTACAATTCCACATGCCAAGTTTCTCAAGTGGAATTTAAGCATACCTTTGATAATATATAAGTAACTCATCTTTGGTTCTGTCGATTTCAAGTACTAAGAGGTGATTTAGCTCTCTAAGTTTTTTTTTTTCCTTTGAAAATGTATAGACAAATTGTCTCTTGTTTGATGAACCTCTTCTTTATCATCTTATGTGATAATAAGGTCATCTACATAAAATAACAATATAACTAACTTATTATTTTGAACTTTTGCAAACAAAATTAAGCCTGTTAGTGCCACTGAATATCCGCTTTGTAACAAGAATTCTATTATCTTACAATACCATGGTATTAGTGCTTGCTTCAAAGTTCAAACTATATAGGATTTTCTTCTTCCTCTCGAAACCATTAGATTATTCCGTATATATTTCTCGATCTAATTTGTCATACAAATATGCATTCTTAAAATCTATCTGATAAAAAGTCCAAGATTTGCTAGCTGTTAGAGTTAATAATATACATTTTATGGTGATCTTGCTATTAGACTAGATATCTCATTATAAGCAAGGTCGTATTTTTATGAAAAACCTCGAGCCACCAAATAAATCTTCTATCTCTCCACCAATTGATCAGAATAAGTCTTAACTTTGTATCCCATTTACCTGAGGTTGGTCAAACTTTATTAGGTAATGGTAGTAACTCCCAAGTTTAAGTATGTTTTAATGCCCTAATTTCTTCTTCTATTGCATCTCTCCACTTTTTTATTTGGGTGGTTTCTCCGTACGTAATTAAACTCTTTTATATCATTATCTTCTATTAGCGTCGCGTTGCATATTTAAGATTTCGCTTTCAGATCCTTATAGATCTTTTTAGTTGTAATTGAGGAATTTCCTCTCTAATTCTTCTATCTGACATGGCCTGATCTCTTCTTTCAGAGACCTAATGTTTATTCACATCTGCTGTGGACTCTTCCTTTTATCTGGTGGTTTTGCTTCGATTTGATCAGGTGATGGCTTAATAATAACGACTTCTTCTTGTGTTTATTGTATTTCTTTGACTTCAGCTTGCGCCTTCTTTTACACTTTGTTACAAGTGTTTAACTCACCCCCAAAAGCTAGCTTAAGAGGGGGAGGTTTGCATACTATTATAAATTCTTGAATGTCTTTATAGTTGTCCGATGTGGGATTCCTGACACACCCCCTCAGTCCAGAGTAGGACTGGACATCTGATGGACATATTGGACAAAGGGACATAACTGGGCACCGCCCCAAACTATCAAGACAAACTGGCTTTGATATCATGTTAGAAGTGCCTAACTCACCCCCAAAAGCTAGCTCAAGAGGGGGAGGTTTGCATACTATTATAAATTCTTGAATGTCTTTATAGTTGTCCGATGTGGGATTCCTGACATACCCCCTCAGTTCAGAGCAGGACTAGACATCTGATGGACATATTGGACAAAGGGACATAACCGGGCACCGCCCCAAATCATCGAGATAAACTGGCTTTGATATCATGTTAGAAGTGCCTAACTATATTTTTAGGTACGTAGTATCGTCTAGTTATTAGATCACAACACCTCCATCCTTTTTGCTAATTATTGTAGCCTATAAAAATGCAGTGAAGTGAACTACCTTTTTATCAAACTTGCTATGTTCTTGATTAGACACATTAGACACAAACATGTGGCAAGCATAGCCAAAAACTCAAAAAATAACTTACAAATGGTTTTATGCCCATAGTTTCTTATATAGTGAAATAAACCTAAGCCTTGCTTAAGATAGCTTGTTAATTATACAAAAACAACTGTATTCATAGACTTTTCCCAAAATCGTGCTGGAATATCTTTAGCATGAAACATGCTTTGACATATCTGTGCTAAATGTCAATTCTTCCTTTCTACAAATCTAATTTTATGGAGTATTTAGGCAGGTTAACTACCATTGTCTTATATACTTATGTAGTTATTGTGTAAATCCCTTCAAATTATATTCTCCCTCATTGTTGATGAGTAGGCAATGAATTTTGTATCTTATTTCCTTCTTAATGTTCTCCTCAAAATTATGAAACTTTGTTAAAGTTTCAAAATTTTCTTTTATAGTGTCTATCCACACATACATTGAGAAATTAAATTATTAATAAATGTAATTATGTACTGGTTTTTGAAAATTGATAGTTGCTTTATTGATCCAAAAACATATGAGCGTGTTAACTCTAATAGGGCATATGCTTTATTTCTTGATTCTTCATAATGTAGGTCGTGAGCTTTACCATACTAACATTTAACACAAACAATGTTGTCTCTTATCTCTAAATTTGGTAGGCCTCTTACTATAGATTTCTTCATCATTGCCTTCAAATGATTATAGCCCACATGTCTGAGTCTCGTGTTCTAAAAAATATGCTATCTCGTTCTTTTTAATCTTTTGCACATATGCTTTGTGTGCTGACATGATATAAACAAACTCAAGTTGCCCTTCTTCCATGAATGGACTTATAGGCTTCAAAATTCGATATACCTTAACATCTTTAGGCTCAAAAGCCTAAAGATTTTAGTTACGAGACTAACCATAAATTCTTTCTTATCCTAAGAATGAGGTAAAAATGGTCCAGTTACACTTCATGTGGGCTAAAATAAGGGACAATAACTATCTTGCCAATGGGCAACTGGCAACCTGGAGTTATTTACTATCACCAGGACACGTTCTCCTTTACACTTTGGCATGCTTAACAATTTCTCTTTGCTCCCAATTATATGGTTGGAGCAACTAAAATCAATAACCCAGTCATTGTTATAATTACTTATTTTATTACTCATCGTGAGTAACGTTATCTTCTTTATGGGTTTATCTATGCAAGATGCAACAATTTCCTTACCTTCGTGTTGTTGAGACTGTCCTCCACCATCTAGTTCTTCTCTAAAACTAAACTCTTCCACAGCAAACGAGGCTTAAAAATCCCATTCGTCTTCAATTTCATTTTGTTTGAGCGTGGCAGCATTTACTTTTACCTTCTTGGTTCAACAGTATCAAACAAATTAACCTTTTCTTCCACACTTGTAGCACTAATTTTCCTAATGAAAATATTTCTTTTCTTTTATGTCATCCTTGTTGACTATGAGCCTTTTTCATATCGGCCTTTTTGTTAACCTTGTTGTCTTGTTCTCAAGCCTTATCCCTAGTTGTTGGATCTTGTAACTGTCTTATCTTCTTGAGACTCTTTCTAGCAAAGAGAGCCTTATCCTTTACATTTATTTAAACTTGCAACATTTGCTTATCCAAAACTTCTTAGTTGGCTAAGATATTTTCTATCAAGAGTCGATTCCTTAGCCCAACCTCAAATAGCTGTTATCATCTCATTTTATTTGGGTCCATGAACAACAATTATTCTCTTATGTGCATCGTTAATTGCATTTTTCAAATCCAAATCCAATTTCATTGTAAATATATTTTATTTTAATGAAATATTGACTTACCATCACATCTCCTTGATTGATAGACATAAGCTTATTTTCTAACAACTACAACTTTGCATCACTCTTTCTAATGAAAAGTAAACCTCCTCTGGTGTCATTGAGTCCTTAATCCGTTGCAAAAGCTCATTTTCTACAATTGCAAATAATATGTACGTAGCCTTCTCAACTTTAATCTTTCACTTTTTATTATCTTCTTAAGCTTAATCAGAATGAATCAATTTTTTTCTTCTATTCAGTTTCCTACCCACATGAGCCCATTTCCTTGCGTATTTGTTGGAGGAGTTAGCTCTTCACCACCAAAAATGTCCCACAAATCTTACCCAAGCAAATATTATTATATGCAGACACTTCAGGTGTTATAATTGGCACTGAGCTCCTCAATCGAACTAGTTGAGGATGCAAGATCCGCTATGATGCCCTTGGTAGTGCTTGACACGTTCACCAAACTTATCTTGATTTTATATCAAGAATCTCACATTTTATGGCTGTATTTCGACAGAATTTCCTAGCATCACGATCCCAAATTGCGTCCTTGAACATACGAACTCACTAGCTCCCTTGAATTAAACTTGGGTCTAATACCAAATGTAGAAGAAAGTGGTGGGTAAAAGGAGATAATGATAACTAATATTCTCAAAAGATGATTTTGTAAAATGTGGTGCCCAGCACCTTTCTGTTATCTCACATCCTCTATATTGTTTTTGTTAGAATATTTTATGACCCATATGACTTATAGTTTGAGTCCCATAAAAAGCACCCAAAATGATGGTTATTGGGTATTAAATAAAGGGATCTCAAATGGGTCTTTACCTTTCCCTCTCTCTTTCAATATGAACCAACATGATGATTGGTTAAAGTATAAATAAGTTTTAGAAACTTATGAAAAGTTATCTTATAAATAAGTTTTAGAAACTTATGAAAAGTTATCTTAACCATTGGAGAAACCTGAAAAGAGATAAGGAAGAAGAGAGGAAATAAAACTTGTATCAAGAACATCAAAATCTTACAAAACGATCATGGCTACAGGTACAACAAAATCATTCGATCCAATAAATGTTTAACAATTGGTATCAGAGTATGGTATTGTTTGTTGCGTTTATGGAATGGTATTATCTATATTGCTTGCTTTCATACGCTGCACATTTATTTTGGTTTTGTTTTGTTCTTTTATTCCTATGCATTTCCAAAACTAGTTTTCGGTATTAACGGTGGAAATGAAACGAAACCAATTTAATGTGTTGTAGAACTGGAATGATGCCATCTTCGACATATGTTTATGGTTGTGTATTCTGTTCAATTTGTTTTTCTGTATTCCGTCGGTAATGATTTTGCTTCTTCAAATTCAATCACCATAACTCTCTGTAAATGACTTGTTGCATGCCAATTGTTTTTAAAATCTCGACGTTAAATTTGATTTCAATGTCAACAGTTATAAATTATCTTTGTATAGTTTTTTATTTCTTTATATATTTATTTTGTTTAAACAGAAAATTAATTGATCATATAAAGGAAAAAAATTTCTTCATTGATAATAAAAACAGTAAATTGTACATAAATTTAAACCAAATGACAACAACAATCCTATTGTCCTGGTGAACGTGGATGGTCTGAGTCTCTACCCCTCTCCCTCGTCTGCTCCATGTCATTTTGGAGCTTAGTTATTACGTCCATCAAGGTCTACACTGTGTTCTCAAGGTGATGGATACGTTCCATTGTCAGCCGTCTACTTGATGCTGTTGTACTGGACGTAGAGGAGTGCGAATAACATGTGTTCCCAAATGAGCCTAGCTAGAAGATCCTTCCACGATTGTCCCTACCACCCACTTCATCAAAATATGCTTGGCTCTCATCACCAGCTTCTTCTTCCTGAGACTGTCGTTGAATTGTTTGTTGTATTTGGTCCTATTAGAAGACAATGCTTATATTATAATTAGTAAGTGATAATTATTAAGAATGAATATTAAAACATGAATTTCACATACATTTAGTTCTCTACATCGGTTGTTGACGAATGTCACACCGTCATGCTTCTTAGTGTGAGTATACAAAAACAACTGAAGAGGTGTAGGCCTTATGCCCATAGACTTTTGCTACATAACAATAAAAATGTTCTAAGTTAAACTAGAATTTATAAAAATTTTGGTTGAGTTTCCTCTATTTTTATGATATTGCCCCCCGTTAAACAAAGAAAATAACTCACCACAGCCATATATGGCACTAGACATTTATACCATAATCGATATCCATCATCACAACATTCACGCTTCAATTTAAATTGAAAAATAGCAAAGCAAAAAATTAGAATATAAGTGTAATAGTTAAATACTTACAAGTCTCTCTGCATGCTCGTAGTGGGTAATTGATTCTCCCATATGAATGGGAAGACAGTCTCCCCCTGGGCCTCCACAT
>JANZXV010000212.1:38623744-38637043 GCA_027576455.1 Erythroxylum roigii | reverse complement strand
TTAATCTTTAATTAGTATTATTATTATTAATTAATATTAATTAATTATTATTGGTGTTAGGTTTGGAAAGATGAGGCTATTTTTGACATTTCCAATTTTGTTCATAGGACAAGAATTTTCGTACCTCAGTTTTGAGAGGAACAAAAATTTCTGTCCTCGTCCTCTGAGGACGGAACAAAAATTTCTGTCCTCGGTAAACAAACAGCTCGAAGGACAGAACTTTTGTGTCTTCGTCATCCGTCCTCGAGGGCGAGGACGGTAACCAAACACACCCTAATTAGGGACATATTATGTTTTAGTTAAGAACCTTAAAATATTTTATATATATACAAAACACACATTGACTTAATATTTGTGATTATTATAACTAAATATCCTTTTAAAGTGTGACTAATATCCATTGTAAAATATGATTAATCATTTAATAATTCGAACTTTTATATCTCAATCCTCGCTAACTTAAAGAAGAGATTCTTATTTAAATTATGATATTCATAATGAGACAACACATTCTAATAACATATTTATTCTCTTAAATTTTATTAAACGAATTCCTAACTTCTTAATTTTTTTAAAAAATAAAAGGGAAGTTACATGCATTATTTCAATGCATAAAAACTTAGTTCAAATTTATTAAAAGGTATTCCTTCAAACATTATTATCCTTAAATTACAGTTATTCTTTTGAAAGAAAATATTATCCTTCAATTAAGATAATCATTTTCAATTTTGAATTTAATTATTTGAGACAAAAAAAATAAGAACTCTTAACTTATTTTATATAATGAAAATGATACATTACTCAAAATAAAGTTAATTGATTTAGAGATTTGAACATTTCATCGACATCATTATCTATTTACAAATATTGTATGAATTCACAAAAAAAATATAGTTTGTAATTAATTTCTAATTTTGTCTAGGTTGTCTTATGTTTTTATTTATTGTAAAATGTGGTTTTACACTTTACTTCAAATTTTGGGTCAATATAAGAGCGCGTGCATTTTTCTTTCTTTGAACGCACGCTCGTAGGTGGCAACCGCGAGTAACTTTAACTTTGTAATCTGACGTGTAACACCTGTCGAAATTGGATTGGACAGGAATGAAATTCATACAAGAAAGAAGTCAGAATGTGAGACAACTGACTTTTTCTTCTCCTCTTCTTTGACCTAACATCCAAAGCCTTGACACCTAAGTAATTGTGGCTATTAAGAGACTCCATATCTCAATCTTCCAACTTTTTCTCGTTTCTCATAGTTGCTCTCTCTCTCTCTCTCTCTCGTTTCTTTTCTGCTTCCTGTTTATCACTTTCCAGTTTTACTTGTTTTTTTTCTATTAATTTTGAGCTAAATTCCCAGCATTTCGGTTGAGAAAACAGCCGGGATCAGCACCGAAAAGTTCACTTCTTTGCCAACTTTTATTTTGTTGGTAGGTAACTGTCACTAGCTTTTGGATTTTATGATTAAGCCCTTTTCTTGTTATTTATTCAACAAACTTTGATCTCAAAGATCCTTCGATTCATTTGCTGAATTTTGCAGGTAAAGCCTTTGTGCTTTGAGAGACTAGTCCCTGGTTGGGTTGTGTAATCGTCCTTCTGATGTTTTGTTTTCGTTCACCGAATCAAAAATTCAAACCCGTGAATTTATCATCTGGGTCACTTTTATTGTACTCTTTTCCATCTATTTTCCTACCGTCTGATGTTATCTTCTTTATATGTTGCTTCCACTGCCTGAGATTTCGCTCTAAAATTTCATAATCGACCGTTATCTATTTGAGTGAAAGGTTCTTGTATTTTTTAGTCTTGACGTCAAAGTTGAATCGGTACAATGGCAGATAGATATAGGATGCTTTCAATTGAGGAATTGCCATCACATCTGATTTTAGAGATATTGACGACAGGCAGGCTAAGTGCCACTGATTTTGTGTGTTTAGAGCTGACTTCTAGGACTTTTGGGGGTCCCCATGGCTTTTACTGTCAAAAATTCAGGTCATTAGTGGATTTTGCTGCGTTTCAGCTATGCGTATCAAATAGTATTTATCAGGGTATGGGGTTGAATGCTCGGAAGCAGCTGATTGATCGGTGTGAAGGGAAATGGAAGAGAGTTTTGAGATTCTTGCAGTCACTGGAGGAATCGTCTGGAGTAGTTGAGACTTCTGCAGGCAATGTACGCATATGCTTATACATACTAATGAATAGTGTATATACACATTCTTGAAGTTAGTGCTCATATGCCTATGTGGAATACTGATCTGGTTACCTGTCGATTTTGGACTTGACATTTATATCTTTTTGACATTTTGGTTGATATACAAACTCTAGATATGACAAAGATAGTTCTACCTCGTTCTGTTTAGTTTTTTAATCTTTAGCTGTTTCCGTGGTCAGTATAGAATTTTTACCCATGAGCATACAGCTTTGCACTTTCCTTGCTGATCATTGATTATAAGGGCTAGTTTTGGCAGCTTTTACTTTTTTGTTATGAACTAAATGGGAAAACTCACTTGGAAAAGAATCTAAAATCCAATATCTAATATCACACGCCATTTTCACCACATTATTGGGACTCTATGCAAATGATGCAGTCATATCAGTGTGCTGCCTACCTATTTGTATAAACTATTTTACCTGGAGCTTTGAGAACATAGAACCTGCTATTAGCTGAAAGGATGGCCTCCTTGTCCATGCAAGGGTATTTTTATTGTTTTTTCTGACAATGACCTTTCTCTTTCATGCTTTTCCTCTATTTATGTTTTAGTCAATGTTTCTAAAGAGGTTAATTTTCTTTTCTATTGCTGGTTGAATATACAGATGCAGATTACAACTGGCAGGTATCACACATTGCTGATTAGCAATTCATCCATTTACTCTTGTGGTTCCAGTTTGTGTGGTGTTCTTGGACATGGTCCTGAAATAACACAATTAGCGGCTTTCTCCCGCATTAATTTCCCACTTTCTGCGTCTGTGGTCCAAGTCTCAGCTTCCCAGAATCATGCTGCTTTTGTTTTGAAGTCTGGAGAGGTTTGTAACTCCATAGCATATCCTAGTCATGCATTTTGCTGCATTTATTCCTGAGTTAGGCTTTGAGAATATATTGCTTGGCGAGCAAGAATAAGCATAGGTGGATATTTAGTGATAAACAAGCTGCATATAGGTTTTTTGAGAGACAATTGTGCTTGACTGAACCAATACTTGATTCCGCTTAAAACTTACAAGCCGCAAAAGTATTATTCATGACTTCATTTATTTCTTTAACGAACAAAGATGGGCCATGCTGGTTCCTTAGTTGTTGGGCCCTTATGCTAAGATGCGACTACTACATAAGCACTATCTTGTTATCTTTACATTGTATGTCTTGATACCTTGTTCTGCTAGAATCGACTAGAAAAATTAAGTTTCTCGGATGATCGCCACAGTGTAATGAAAAAGTCAGGTTTTTCTGCTGTATTCCTAACTTCTGCAGCATAGAAATTTGATTATGTGTTCTGTTTTTGAAAATGGACGTTATTATCAACTTAATCTTTCAATTGTCAGTGCAGGTTTTCACATGTGGGGATAATTCATCGTTTTGTTGTGGTCATAGAGATATTGGCCGCCCCATATTTAGGCCTAGAATTGTAGAGTCATTGAAGGGAATTTTTTGCAAGCAGGTAAGTATCTAGTGTGGTAATAGGTAGTGGATATTGTTGCTGAATAATGTGGCTCAGGAGTAATAGTGACAATGTGCACCATCCATCTTGATTTTTTATTCTTTGGTGTGGACTTGACATTCTTTTGTTTGTACTTTCCTCCAAATTATCATTGCTAAGCCTGGCAATTTTTCAGGTTGCTGCTGGCCTTAACTTTACAGTTTTTCTTACAAGACAAGGCCATGTCTACACTTGTGGAACCAACGCGCACGGGCAGCTTGGTCATGGTGATACAGTAGACAGACCAACACCCACTATCATTGAACTGCTTGAGGGAATTGGCTCTGTGGTCCAAGTTGCTGCCGGGCCCAGTTATGTTCTGGCTGTCACTGGTAATGGTATGGTTTACTCATTTGGTTCTGGCTCTAATTTCTGTCTTGGCCATGGAGAGCAGCATGATGAGTTCCAGCCACGTGCTATCCAAACATTCATAAGGAAGGGTATCCATGTTGTCCGTGTCTCTGCTGGGGATGAGCATGCCGTGGCACTGGATTCTAGTGGATTTGTGAGTCCCTGCACTCGCTATAAATTTGTGCTTCAAAATTTGATTCTTGGTTCTTAATTCTTGTGCTATCATTGACCAACTTTATGTCATGTCGATTGTAGGTATACACTTGGGGAAAAGGTTATTGTGGAGCATTAGGACATGGAGATGAGATTGACAAGACCCTTCCTGAACTCTTGAGCAGCCTTAAGAACTGCCTCTGTGTGCAGGTTGGGTTATGTTTTTCCTGTTTGAAAAATCAAGTGTACTTTCTTGATTTTCCTTGCTTGAATATTATATACATATAATAGATATAGCAAGAAGCCATATCCAATTCACGATAACATGAACCGCATAACTAGTGGTGCTTTAAATGAAAATTAGTTAGAAGGCATTTTTAATGAGAAGCTCATAATTTTAGTTCATAATTCCTCAAAATGTGAATATATTTACATCCTTGGTAGATTTTCTAATAATTCCTTTTCTATATTCTATGTGTACTGAAAATATGAAAAACTTTAACAAAATAATTGCACAATCTAAAAAAAAATAAAAATAAAAACCATTTTTATTGCCTAGATGTTCTTATTCTGGTGGATATTCTGTTTCCTAAAGCATTGAAATCTTTGCACATCACTTATTACATCAAATTTTGAAGCTATAGGTGAGTGTTTTTGCCTATATGCCCAAGAAGATTGGAAATCCTTACAATCTTTGATTATCTTTGATTTTGTCTTTGATCATTTCATATAATAGCGGATATACTTACCTTTATTTCCCTGAATATAATTGTGTACTTCCCCACAATAGTATGTTTTAAATTAACTCCCAAGAGTGCGACATTTTTTAGTTTCATAGGTTGTTCAGAGTGCAAAAAAGAGGTGTATCAGTTGATAACTTGACATTTCAATGAAAAAGGCTCCCCTCATATCGTGTGGTTGTCAGTTGAGTAACATTATGTTCTTCATTTTACCTGCATTTACAGCCTGTTATGGTAGAATTGCACATGGATTGTTGTTATTGGGAGTTTAAGCATCAGTTTTTCCTCATTTATGTGTACTTTTTCATGGACAGAAATAGATACCTTGAGGCTGAAATCAGTCTTCTCTTTAAGCTGAACAGTGGATTGTAGTTGCTGAATAAAACAAAGCATGCTGTCGTATTCCTTTTTCTGCTTGTTACGTGTGAATTTGTACACAATTATGTGTATGCAACTTTTCACCATAGTTGAAAATTTGACAACAGTGAGGCTCACGAATGATTTCTCCTTTGCATAGGTTTGTGCAAGAAAAAGAAAATCCTTTGTTCTGGTTGATGGTGGAGCTGTTTACGGCTTTGGGTGGATGGGTTTTGGCAGCCTTGGGTTTCTGGATAGGGGAGTATCTGACAAAGTGCTGAGACCTAGAATCCTTGATTCCTTAAGGCCCCACACTGTTTCTCAGATCAGCACCGGTCTCTACCATACCGTTGCCATTACTAACCAAGGCCGGATATTTGGATTTGGTGATAATGAAAGAGCACAACTTGGGCATGACACACATAGAACATGCCTTGAACCAACTGAAATTTTTGTCGAGAAAACGGGCAATGAGACAGCTCTTGTTGCTGGTACTAAGTAACTGGCTTTCTGCAATATGTTCTATGTAAGGCTTACGATTATAGCGAGTAAGTAGAGTTTCGATTTTTCAGGATATGTGTAACTGTAATTGAGTACATAAGTTAAAGTTGGCGCCTGCAGCTTCAGCAAATGACATTATTCCCTTGTGATTGGGAGCTTTGTTGTGAAGATATTTAACTGCTTGGAGTTGATGGACTCAATTCATATGTTGCTCTTCCAATTGTTTCATTGCTGTTATTTCTCCTTGGAATGGTCAAATCATATTTGCACAGCCAACGACTTTTAGTGAGACGTATTGGTTTATTTTCCTCTTAAGATCATCACTCTTGTACATTTAGGTACTGGATGATCCTGAAACTGTATAAGACGAAGCAGTACTCATTAACTTGAGCCATAGCCAAGAGGCCTAAGCATCTTTTGGTTTATGTAGTCACTTTGGAACAGGGAAGTCTACAATTCTATTCTCTGTGAGGTAAAACATTAGGCCAACTTTGTTTTTCATCAAAGTGATTATGTGCCATACAAATTAACTGCAACATGACTTCTGTCTTAAACAAGCATTCGCCAATTTCTAGACCACCCTGTGCTCATCAAAATTGTGATGAGTAAGGAGATACGGTAATTACGCTGTGCTCTTTACATGGTTTTAGACCAAGATTGACCCTGTTCCGAATAGTTATTACAATGAAATTATTTTCCTTTAATGTTTGGTTGGTAAGAAATGGTGGGAAATCTGGACTCTCTTTTTGTGGATTTGTAGCCGTTATGCAAACAGCATATGCACTAGGCACCAAAGAAAATTATCGGTCGTCCGCTCTCTGTTTGTAAGGAAAAAAACATGATAATATGCTTGCTTCTCTAGTTTGCAAAAATACAAAGATACACCAGCCCAAGGAGTCTTAATACAATGTGATTAAAGAAGACACTTCCAGCTGCTATGAAAGGTACCCCATGTTTCTGTTTCCTGTCTCTTTCAAAACTGTAACACATCCACCAGAAGTGATCATACAATTTAAGATCACCGCAATAGGGTTGGATGTTTTGCTTGAAATTTGCAAAGTTTCGCTTAAAATGGCTGCAGAAATTATTGCATACCGCAATAGGGTTGGATGTTTTGCTTGAAATTTGCAAACGTTTGCTTAAAATGGCTGCAGAAATTATTGCACACTATTCTTGAGACTGTCCCTTTTGTACAATGTAGGATTCGTCTTCTAAATCAAGTTCCAAGTGGTAACTAAATGAGATTGACACCATATCTACCAAAGGGATTTCAGTTTCGTGCAGGATGACACTATGATCAATCTCACTCGTTAAACCAGGTTTGTTGTCCAAACATATAGGTGAACTGCAAGGAGACCGGACATAATAGGAAAACAAACAACAGTCTATTATATCCCTAATGTTCCATAACTCCATATCTGTCAAAAATCATGTTGAAATCGGAATTCCTGTAATTGTGTTTCTGAATCTCTAAACACTTGTTCATAACGTTGAAACCTGAGCTCACCAATCATCTTGATGCCTAATGCTCATTGAAAATTTTGTCCTTTTGGGAGAACAAACAAATCCTCTTCTGCCATGTAGGTTTATAGCATAGTTCAGGTAATCTGATTTAATTTGGTTGGATAGAGACATCTGATTCCAAGTTTTAGTGATCCTCTCTTTCGGTCAAACATACCATCATCCCTGCAAAATTTAGTCCTTGGCAACTGGACATGTTTAATATTAACACAATACCAATATACAGAAGTGGGATTGTGTATATCATGATGTCTATTTTGTTGGCGTTTGGTTCTATCGTTCAATAAAGCGAGTGAAAGGACCAGTAAAATTCGTACACAAAAGTTAATTGGGGAACTGTTTCTTTTTTTAAAACAGAGTTTTATTATGTATTAAAGATAAAAGACAATTAGTTAGATAAGCACATCATTATACAGCATGATTTAAGCTAACCACACACTTTCACTTTTACCTGAACAACTCAACTATTTTTGTCTTCCAATGAGATCCATCGTACAGTTGCCGCCCTGAAATTGAAATGCTCCAGCATGGGCTGTTTATGAGCAACCCTCTTCTGCCCTCCTTCTCCATCCCCTGCGAACCTTCCTCTATTTTCCAGAGAATCGTCTTTCAAGAGGACTAAAGAATCTGTATTGGATCCAAGGCACTAAAGAAGTTTCCAAGCAAGCTGGAAGTGGTTAACTGCGAGAGGGGGATATTTCTAGGATTCGCTCTATAAGTACTGCTGTGAGCTGTCAATGGGGAAGGATACCAGAAATTGCGCAGGCTGTACAAGTCACATGCCTTTGGTTAATTACAACAACCTAATGCCAAGATTTCCACACATGACACGACATGAGCAAACCTTTTGACTTGCAAAGGCAAGTGCCTTAATTAAGGATATGGAGACAAGAATCAGATATGTGTATCCCTGCCTTCCTGGCTTTTAATAATTAAGCAGGAAAATAAACAGAAACACAGACGCGCGCGCACAATAGAAAACCCGCAGAACACTTGCAAAGATCAAATTGAAGTACCAGATTGGTTTATGATATACTACACAAAATGGCTACTTGATCCAATCTCAATTTAAGACTAAACGATGAAGATAAAAAGGACCAACACTTTACTACAAAAAGCTCATCATCAGTTTTAGGCAATAGATTTTAAGCTTTCCCTGAAAACTTTTAACATTGTAGAGAATGTGACAATTCCAACCAAGCTTCCATCACCCTCGGTAACCCATACGTAATTAACTCTGTGTGCAATTGCCTGAATCATTACTGCCACTAGTGAGCTCTCTGGATGACACACTATTGCCTCAGCACTTCGCGCCATCCTAGCCGAGTAACTAATGAACCTACTGTACTTCAGTGACCGGCTTCTCAATGTAGCCACCGGCGATTCCTCATCCGAGGACGACGTCAATGACATGCACGAAGGATTCATTGAAGAGGCAGAATTTACAAACTGTCCAAGCATTAAATCCAATCCTTTTTCTTTGAGCCTCTCGATGACGACCTTAACAAGGTCCTCCGGAGGGCCACCGCAGTCAATGTAGGCCATAAGGTCGCCAGAGGAAAGGGTGGCGATTGCTGCAGCTACCGTCTCGTCACAGCAAGCTAACGTGTTGGGTGAGAGCTCTCCGATCAATACTCCCTCGTCGACCACTGCCACCGAAGTTTGGTCGACGAGAGAGCGAGCTACTGATGCAATTGCAGCTGATGCAGAGGAGTAGTACTCAGTGGTAATGGTGTTAGGATTGATAATGCCAAGACTGTCTATTGAGAACGCAGGAAGCGGAGAGAATAGTCCTATGGAGCCGAGGAGGAATCGAACTATGTCCTCTTGTGTTAGCCAGCAAAATTCACGGCCGTTTTTGTGAATTGTTGTGGGGTTGTTTCTTGGTAAAGTGAGTTTTTGGACTTGCTTTCTTCTTGAACTGAGCTTGGTCTTTATTGGTACTACCAGGTTTTGAGCTCCTTGGAGGATCAGATCAATTGCCTCTACTAAACTGAAAATAGTAATTGTCAATTGTCAGTTCATTTGCAAGGAACAGAAGCAGTAAAGATTGGAACTTTATTGGAAGTTGGTGTTCATTTCTTGTACATAGGTTCGATTGATGCCCAAATGTTTATTTCTACAGACTTTTTTGTTTGAAAAATATGAAAATCGAGATTAAGATCGAGGGTTAGAGAGATATTTGGAAGTATGCAAGAATTTCGGGGGTCAAGAAATTAAGAATTAAACAAGCAGTGATGTTGTCATTTCAAATAAAAAGATCGAGATCAAAAGATAAAGATAAGTTTTTGAATTAAAAAATTTTGAAAAGCTGAAGTTAAAGATGGTGAAAATCCGGAAATTTGGTGTGATCCATACCTTGAAGATGGCTCCACATGCACTATAACTCCAGGAGTCTTAGGGAGGAGCACAGAGACAGGTGCCTTCAGAGCAGAGGAAGGTGACAACAAGTTGTCCTCTTTGCAAAGATAGCAAATCACATCCACCATGCACACTTTTCCAACACATCTACACGCATCGTGATCATCAAATCCATCATTCAGGTCCACGGTAGAAGTTGTGTTTGTCGAGTGATCGCAGCTCCAGACGCTCAAGAAGTTGTCGTCGGAGTTTTTGAGAGCGAAGAGAGAGTCGCCGATGGTGGCGGAGAGTGGAAGAGACCTCAGCGCAGGCTTGCCTAGACAGAGGTCAGATACAACGTGCAAAAGCAAGTTCACTGCCATGCAAGAACCAGAAAATGAGTTTGGAGTAAAAAGGTATGAGACGCGAGATTTAGTACTTGGAAGGGGAAGAGCGGTGATGGTAGTGCAGTGGAAATTGTGAATAGGTGAGGCATTATATAACACTTTTAGAGAAGAGTCCAAGGACGTGCGGGTCCATAACTGTCCTTTGGAGGATATGTGACCCCAAAATAAGAAAGAATATGGTATGGTATGGTTGGTATAAATTCGGGTTGATAATTTTTTTACCTTACAAATCATGAATAACATAGGAAGTGCGTTTCCTAAATATCTCAGAAGGGGATAATGTATCAAGTAACGCTCCGAGATATAAGAAGGAAAGATATTACATTACATATTTGTGCTAGACTGCTAGTCTTCAATCTCAAAACGGAAGAGAAAAAGTAGAGATTATAGCATTTGATTAGCACGAGACATATATTCAGTATTTTAATTTAATATGGTTTTTAATAATTACATTGTTTAATTTTATTAATCACTTCACCTTAAAAACTTTTATTAATATTCTTTATATAAATTTATACGTAAATTAAGTGCTCAACCTGAATTATACTAAAGTTATGTTTTAAAAATTGCCCTAATATTAAGTGATTTAAAGAATGAATTAAAAGATTTAATGATTATAAATTAAATAAAAACTCAAGATATTTTTATTTAAAATGTGTGAAATATTCTTGCTCACTAACTAAATTCTTATTGTGGGCTTTTTCATATTTTTTTGAATAAAAAAATATAAACAATTAAATCATATCTCCTTCGAACTCATGGTTAAAGTTATTGCATTTCAATAAATTTCTTAAATCTTCTATTTTCAGTCTAAAGCTATTACTTTAAACCAAACAAGAAGAGTGAAGATAGTTTTCTATTATTTTGAGCATCTTTAACTTAATCCACTAACTTAGTCAAGTTGGACTCCACTCTTTTATACCCTAAACTTGATCCACCCATTTTTTGGCCTATTATAATTCGAAAAATTCGATTGATAAAAATACTTCGGTAAAAATGATCACAATCTTAATTAAACATTAGCAAGTTGCAATCCATGTGTCTAAATAAAAATTATCATTTCAATATTGAACATGGTCTCGAACCTAAACATATTATATCTTGTATTCATCTTTGGAAAAAGAAAAGACATTAAATTTAGATTACAAGAAGAGGCAAGATCAAGAATGTGATGATAAGATAAATTGAGAGTGACTAACATTGATGGTAAATTAAGAGAGACAAGACTTAAGTGGTTCGGACATATAAGGAGGAGACATTCTAACATCCGAGTGAGGAGATGTGAGAAAATTGTGTATAGGGATTGTAAAAGAAGAAGATAAAGACTTGAGAAAAATTGGTGGTAAGTAATCAAGCATGATATGGCTCTATTAGAGCTTACTCAAGACTTGACTCTCGATAAAAAACTTTGCGAACTAAGATACAATTAAAGAATCTTACATAAAGAGGTTCTTCTCTTTTTATAAATCTTTTGAACTTTTTCCTTCAATTCTTGTGGCTTGTATTAAGCTTAAATACTTTTGTTTGTATTATTTGCTCCTTTAGCCCCTCTTTTAAACAGTTGCTTATTTGTTTTACTTATATGTCTTCTTTCTTGCTGTTTATTTATTTACTTATTTTATTTTATTTTACAATTTACCATTTAATCTTTATTTTATTATATTCTATTCTAAATTTCTTTTTTTAATTATTATTTTGTGTGCAATTATATACATACACACGTGTACACATATACACAAATATATAAATAGGCCTTTGTTTTTTGCAAACTATTTCAAAAAACTTTTTCCTTCTTGTGGGATTAATATGAATTAGGAGTAAGATTTCGTACTTCTACGCCTTCTTAGACTTCGTATCTCAACAGAATTTTGACTGAGATGTTTTTGTAATTTTGAATAATTTCGAACATGGGCATGTTGTAGTTCTTATTCATATCTATATAAAAAACTTCCATAACAATGTTGAATACAATATTGAACAAAGGCGTGTTCTAGGTGTAACACCCAAATACCCCCTGGGAGGATAAATTTTGAGGTAAGAAAGAAAGAATGTGTAGGGATGAAGGAAATGATGGAGGAGTGGTATCTATTTATAGAGCGTTTTTGTACCGTTAACTAGCCATTTTTGTACCGTTAACTAGCCGTTTTTTTTACCGTTACGTAGCCGTTATTACCTAGCCGTTATACATTTTAATAAATTATTTTATGTATATGACTTTGTACATTTTCAGATTTAATTGGAAAAGAATTGCTTTCATTTGAATACTTTCAGTATCGTTACTTTCCTGAAACTTCGTGGAACATTTGGTAAGTTTGAGGTCTTTATTGAGTTTGAGAGAATTGAATACGATACGGAGCCAATGAATAGGAGAACTGAAGGTCTATTGAATTTCCAATTCATTTGAAGTGAAAAGTTTAGCAAAGTTCAAAGTGAGTATCCAAACTTGAGAATCTTGTTGTGGAAGTGTAAAGAAATCTGAATTTTGGAGTATGAATTAGCAAGGGGATACCTCTTGATTGAAATACAAAGTGTGTGTATACGAAAAAGATGATTGGGTAAAATATTGTGAGAGAAAGCACAAAGAGCAACGTATGGTATACAGCCGTACGAGTACGATGAAATAACGTTAATGAATTAGGTGGATCACCACTGACGAGTTGGAACAAAGGGAGATAGACACATGATCAAGCATAGGTGAATTGTTTCTAAGAGTATCACCTTACCAAGGTGTGCTCAAGTGAGGACACATAAATTGTTCATATGAAAGTTAAGAAGAGGACCATTAGCATCTGATCTGATATTGGGGTTATTGATTAAAGTGAAAATATTGAGGAAAACAAGGTTCCCATATGGTCAAACAATCAGGTATAAATTTCGAGGACGAAATTTCTTAAGGATGGAAGAGTTGTAACGCCCCATTTTAGGGGTTAGAATAGTAAAGAAATTTGGTACGTTTTATGATTTCTATTTGGATCTTGGCATGCATTCATGGAATTTTTCGGGTATATTGGTTTAATGAAACTTCGGATTGATTCGGACAGTATTCTTATAATTTTAGTAATTTTTGTATACTTCCAATATTTTTAGAAATTGATGGTGACTTAATTTTGAGTTGCCAATTTATTTTGAGAGTCATTATTTTATGACGGAATTTTGGTAAATTTTCGGAAGTTGTCTGGAAATTTTGGGTATTTGTTTGATATCAGAATTCATAACAATGTTTTTGGTTATTTAACTATTCAT
>JANZXV010000212.1:38578405-38593864 GCA_027576455.1 Erythroxylum roigii | reverse complement strand
AATTTTAATTTATTAAATATATAAATATAATGTTGAATTAAATTATTTATAATTTTAATTAAAAATTAAAAATTAAATAATATATATTTAAATGATAGTAAATCAGATTATGAAAAAAAAAACAGGAAATAAAAACCACTTTTTATGGTTTTCATAATTTTTAAAAACCGGAAGAAACCAAAACTAAAAACTCAAACAAACAAGATTTTTTTAGCGAATTTGAAAACAAAAACAGAAAACGAAAAATAAAAACTAAAACAAACACCCCTAAAAGAGAGTTATGTGTTTTTTAATCAATTATTTATACCTCAAATAGGCAATTTTCATTATTTGAATTTTTTAACTAAAAGGGATTAGTGCACTTTTACTTATCCAATCAAGATCAAGCGCAAGTAAATTGTCAGATGAAACCCAATTTGAACAGGATCTAGAAAGACATATTAGTCATTGGATCAACTTCTTGTTGATGTCTGCATTATATGACACCTTTTAAACATGATTGAGAGTTCTTAAGTAAGCGTTGCTTTCTGTCCAACTCAGAGAGCGAAGAAATGTTGAGAAATGAGCGTGCCAAATATTCCCAATCGATTTGGTACTTAAAGTCAATTTCTGTGAGTATATATGTTGGGAGCTTATGGTTAATTCTTCTTTATGTAACACATGATATATGTGTTAATAGGTAGTGTTTAAAGAGATCAAGAGTTGTCCACCGTCAAAAAGATCATTTATATCTACAAGGGTATGCTTAACAATGGATTGGCCCCGATTCGGTCACTTGATACTCATAATTCGGTCTCTTGATACTCATACTTAGTTTGACTTCGATAAAGTATAAATCAATGTTTTCATATTGAAAGTTATACCGGTTAAACAAGAAGTTTAAAATTTAAAAGGTTCGTATTAGACCGTCATAAAATTAAGTAAATATTGAATAAAATTTGAAATACGATTGAATTGTCCTTATCTATCGAACAATTTGAAGTGTAATTAAAAAAGAAATTATTAATTAAAAATTAATTTCCTTATTTTGGTGTATAAGAATAATTTATGAAAATTGACCAGTTAATTAATAAACTGATCAATTTTTTAACTATAAGAGTTATTAAAATAAATCGAATCGAAGAATTAAAAATCAAACTAAAAATTAGATGGTTCAAGATTTTTATGATTAAACCGATCGGTTGAGGTTTTTAATCATTGATATGAATATTAAATTTTGAATTTAGTAAAACATACTTTAACCCGTTGATTTCGATTTTGTTGAACTTATTATTAGTTATGTTTGAAAAAAATATCAAATTTAAATTTAGATTTTAACTTCAATTTGAATAAATTGGATTTGACATATTAATTTCAAACTAATTTACCTTCTCTATAATAGGAGATTCATAATCTAATACTTTAGAATTAAGGATGTAATGTGACATTTTTTAACAAGTTGCCTCACTTTAAACTTGATTTTGCTAAGTTACCGTTTCACCACAACAGCTTAAACTATTATGTAAGGCCAACTTAATTGGTTTTATATATTCACTAATACACACCCTCAAATAAAAGTCCTTTAGGCTTGAAACTTACAAATGCTTAGTCTACCTTGTGCTGAATAGTAGGTGAGCGGTAAGATTTGAACTCACAAGTTCTTGATCACAAAGGCTCTAATATCATGTTAAGTAACCGTTTTATCACAATAACTTAAGCTGTTGAGGCTAACTTAATTGATTTTATATATTCACTAATAGATCTTTCTTCTTCTTAAACGTGTTACTATTTTCTCACTAAATTTGGCAATTGAATTCGATCAGATTTAGAATGACTGGATCTGAAATTACAAAGTAACTTTAAATTAATCGAATCTTAAATCAAATTCAAGTAACAGACCAAATTGCAAAAAAAATATATTATAAAATGAAATCATTTTTGTGTAATTGCTCAAAATAACCATTTAGCCGATTACACTAAAATAACAGTATTTTCTAATCGATTCGAACTCAGGCCTAACTTGAAATAATGGTAATAAGTGTCATTAGTCGGGTTGAAATTGCAATCGGCCTGACTCAACCTGACTGATTGCTGTCCTGCTTTTCACATTTAACATATCAAACATTTTTAACTAGTACAAGGATAACAACGAGTCGGGTTGGACTTGGACTTGGTCATGGCTATTTTTATTCTTTAAATAAAAAATAGAAAATAATATCGTTTTTTAAGACCTGGTCAACCAGACCGGTGCACATCTCTAAACTGCCCCAAATCTCCCGTCTAATTTCCTATGTACCAACTCTGTCTAATGTCATCTTAACCATCCACTTATGTAGTTTATGTCTAATTTCTGGTAATAAGTGAATGGTTAAGATGGCATTGGACAGAGTTGATACATGAAAAATTAGACAGGGGATCACCTCTCCTCTGAACTAGTAGCAAAGATATGAAAGAAAAAACAAGGGAAGCCATATGTATAAGCAACAGAATCACATATCTACAGTTAACGTTCAGTAATTATTTGTCTTCTTTCTTTATTTAATACTAGTCCGGGATACATTTCTTTAACCTAAATTAATCTTTAATCCGTAATTTGTAAAACCTCGTGAACTGATTTTAATTAATCAGTATTTAGAAGTCATTAATTTCCACTTATCATACCTGAAAAGAAATAAATGGAATAATTAACAATTATTTATTAAGATGTATCGTCTTTATTTTTTTAGACGGAGGAACTCACGATCGTTATTTTTTAAATATGCATTGAGTAAATTTTTAGATTGATGCAATAGTCTACAAATTACACTAACCGAATACTTCACACTAAGCATGTAATGTGCTTTCTATTTTTCAGTATTTTTATATTTAAGTGTAGGGACATGGCTAATAAAGGAAATTAGGAGTCCTTTTTTCAGAAAGTGAATAATGCATTTTCTACGTAGAAAACCATTTGGCAAATCCTATAAAAGAGTCCCTGTGATATACTTGATTATTCATCTTAACCCTTGTGTTTTTAATTCGTTCACCTTAGCTCTTGTATTTTTTATTCTCATTCAAGATACCCCAATTGAGTATTTTCGGACAAATTTACCCTTAGAATTAAGAGATTAAAAAAATGTATTTCAATAATCTAAGGACAAATTTGTTCGAAAATAGCCAATTGGGGTATCTTGAATGAGAATAAAAAATATAGGGGCTAAGGTGAACGAATTAAAAACACAGGAGTTAAGATGAATAATCAAGTATATCACAAGGGCTGTTTTATGTGATTTGCCTATCTTTTTTCCTCTTCCTCTCAGTAGGCCATTGATTCTAGTGCTTTAGATCGTATGACAGGTAATCCCAATCTTTTTTTAACTTTCTAAAGACACTTATCTCCTTCCTATGTTACCTTATTAGATGGATCTACTTCCTTTGTTATTGGCTCTTACACTCCTAACCTTACTCCACTATTATTATTATCCTCTGTCTTACACTTTCGTGGATTGTCATTTAATTTACTATACGTGAGTAAACTTACTCGTCCCTTAAATTGTTATTATGTCTTGTTCTTTCCTGATCACTGTCTTTTTCAAGATCTTATGAAGAAAAAGATTATTAGTAAAGGATTTGACTTAGGAGGTCTATATATTCTGGATACCCAGGTGACTCGATCGATAGCTTGTTCCTTCAACCCCTTTTGAAGCTCACTGTCACTCAAGACACCCCTCTCTACCTTTATTGAAGAGGTTATGTCCTCAATTTCAAAATGATTCTAGCTTAGAATGTGAGTTTTGTCAATTCGTCAAACACTATCATGTTTCGTCCTTTCCCTGAGTTAATAAACGATTTAGTTTTCCTTTTTAATTGGTACATTCTATTATTTAAGGTCTTTGTGTTATAGTGTCTAAAATTGATTTTTAATACTTTGTTGCATTTGTTGACGATTTTTCTCATGTGACTTGGCTTTATCTAATAAAAAATTATTTCAAACTATTCTCCTATTTTACTACTTTTTTATCGAAATCAAAACAAAATTTAATCTTTTTATCCATACTTTAAGAAGTGGTAATGCCAAATAATACTTTTCACATTGTTCCAACACTACATGCTTTAAAATGGTATTATTTATCAATCTTCATGTAAAAAACTATGATTTGCTTGAAACAACCAAAGAACTCTTATTCCAAATGAATGATCCTAAACAATTTTAGTTTGATGTGGTCTCCGAAACTTGTTTTTTTGATCAATTGTATGCCTTCATTTGTTCTTTGGGGTGAGATTTCTTATAACATCCTTTTCTTTACTAAACTCATATTCTCTTTTACACCATGAATTTTTGGCAGTATTTGTTTTGTTCATGATGTTGGCCTTCCAATCACTAAGCTAGATATTAAATATTTGAAATGTATATTTTTAGGCTACTCTCATTTACAAAAAGGATATCAATGTTACTATCCAACTTTTAACAAATATCTTGTATCTACCGATGTTACCTTTTTCGAACATATTTCTTTCCTTCCTTCCTAGAAAGGCAAATGACAATCTATTAATTTATGAGGCTGCCCATTAGATTAATAATGTACCACTATACAACCATAACCACCATTTATTCATCTAGTCTATTCTAGAAGAAGAAATCATCCTAATATGAACTCGTTACTTGTTTCTTCTTCGACATTAGATGATCTCCCAATTGTCCTTCTCAAAGGTAAATGCCAATGAACTTTTTGCATTTCCTCTTTTGTTTCTTAAGATCATTTGTCTTCATCTTCATGTTCTTTTATTACCTCACTTAATTCCATGTCTCTCCTGAAATTTGTTTGTGAAGCTTTATCCTATCTTGCTTGGCATAATGCTGTGATAAAGGAGATGAATACATTAGATGCTAATGGTGTGTGGAATTTAGTAAAGTTAGTTGTTAGAAAGATATCCATCAGATATAAATGGGTTTTTACAAGTAAAGTCAATTATGATGACTCAGTGGCTTGATTTAAAGCATGACTTGTTGTAAAAGGCTATGCTCAGATACTTATAGTGTGGATTATTTTGATACTTTGTCACTTGCTGATAAATTAATATCTATCTGTCTATTCATTTTTATAGAAGCTACATCTAATTGGCCCTTACACTAGTCAGATATCAAAAATGCCTTCTTACATAACGATCTTCAAAAGGAAGTGTGTATGGGCAACCACTTGGGTTATTTTAGAAAATTTAGTCAAGTCGAAGAAATGTTTGGATTGAATAAGAACAAATTTGATCACTCAGTCTTTTATAAATAATCTAAAATTGAAATTATTCTTCTTATTGTGCATTTGGATGATATCATCATTACCAGAAGTGACTATATGGGCATCTCATCATTAAAATCCTTTCTTCACAGTTAATTTCACGTGCAGGATCTAGGAGCTATGAAATATTTTATGTGAGTAGAAGTAATGATAAGTAAGAAAGGCATTTTGTATCCTAAATAAAATATTTACTTAATCTATTAACTGAGATTAAAAAAAAAAGTTGGGAGTTGAGCCAAGTATTAGTGTATTACCCTAATGCCCGTAATTTACGACTCACCAAAGATGGAGATTTGCGAGAAGTTCTTGAAAATATCGAAGATTGGTCAGAAAATTAAACTCACCAAAGATGGAGATTTGCCGGAAGTTCTTGAAAAATATCAAAGATTGGTCAGAAAATTAAACTATCTTATAGTAACTTGCCATAATATTGCATATTATGTCAGTTTTACAAGTTAATTTTTAGAACAAAGCTTATACTACCTACAAAGACCTCTTGGACACAGGCACATTGAATGCTTGCAAAATGTTTATTAGGTAGGTTCTAATATTGATCGAGAATCTACGACTAGCTATTATGTCTTTGTTGGAGAAAACTTTGTCTAATGGAAAAGTAAGAAAAAAATGTTGTATTTAGATCTAGTGTAGAATATTAAATATAATCATGTATTGAACTTTGCTTATTAATAGTTATTTTACCAGTCCGAAAACATCTGATTGCACTAACTTTAATAATGTATGTTCTCTGTATCTCAATTCATCACATGGTAACCTATGAGTTTTACCATACTGACATTTACCAATATAATATTGTCTCGTATATCTAAACTTGTTAGGCCTCTAACTATAGTTTCTTTATCATCACCTTCAAATGATTATAGCCCATACGTTTGGGCCTCGAGTGCCATAAATTTATCGTCTTGTTCTTTCTAGTCTTGTCCATGTATGCCTCTTGTGCTAACATGACATAAACAAATTCAAGTCACCTTCCTTCCATGAGTGGTAGACTTATAGGCTTCAAAATTGGATATATCTTTGCATCCTTAAAGGTTCAAACACCACATAATTGCCTAAAGATGGTATTTACAAGATTGACAACAAATTGTTTTTCATCTTGGGCACGTGGTAAACATGGTTTAGTTGCATTTGATGTGGACTATAATGGGGGACAATAACTATCTTGCCAATATGGGCAATTGGCAACCTAGAGTTATTTGTTATCACCGCAACATGTTCTCCTTTATACTTTGGCATGTTTAGGAGTTTCTTGATAGTTGGAGCAACCATAGTCAACAATCTAGTCATCATCATAATTAATTATTTTGTTTCTCATTATAAGTAATGTTGTCCCATCTGTTGGTCTATCTATGCATGACGCGACAATTTCCTTACCTTCATGCACCATCTAATTATTTTCTAAAACTAGAATTTTCCATACAAAAAATGAGGCTTAAAAATCTCATTTGTCTTCACTTTCATTTTGTTCGAGTGTGGCAACATTTCCTTATACCTTATTGGTCCAACAATCTCCAACATTTACATTTAATTTAAAAGAAAGGATTTTTCAACTTAGGGGTGAAATCTATTTTGCTGAATTGCATTTGTGTCTTAATATTTTACGAACTATATGCTAAAGATGGCAAGTGGCGTCGTGAAATAAATTTTACCAGCACGAGTCAGACAATGGTACGCTGCCTGCCCACAGAATGTATAGAAAACAGCAAAAGTCTAAAGAAACAGGGATTGAGACCTTAGTGCTTCGTATTGATCTTGTCAATGTCGAGTAATCCATTTTGGATAAGCCCACCCTTACCCAAACATATCCAATTAACTGCAAATTCTGAAACTTAAAACAAATCCTTTCCACTTAAAAAACATCGAGTCCGTTCTAAGCTGGGGCTTGCAGGAAACCATGTTCTTGACAAAGAGACTCCCTCACGTAACTTGGATTGTAACTTTGTACCAAACTGGTCTCTACTTAAAACCGGAGAATTTCCGACGACTAATTCTAGTTGTTCAAATGAAGATTAGTCAAATCTGAAGTAGTTAATTACGGAACCAGAAGATGAAAAGCTGATTGGTTAGACCCACCACCTGTCAACATAATTAAAAGAGAAGGAGACAGAAATCATATCTGAATTAACCAAAGAAAAGGCTGCTAATGGATAAGACTACATAGAAAAACGAGAATCCTTATCTCCTTACATTCACACTGCTTTTGTCACCGTACTAGATAATACCGCTTCCTTTGGCTTGTCTACGTGGCACTTATTACCCTGTCCAACAATGCGTTACGTCCTGAGTCCTGAGTCCTGAGTCCTGACCATGAGACAATGCTCTAAACCTAGCTCGGAAATTGTCTTTATCCTGTTTTTCGTAGCGTGTCCTCGGTTTCACGTGGATTGACCTCACTGCTTTCTGTGTTCACTGCATAAAAGAATTGCACTCTTAAAAAAAAGTTTTCACATTCACTAAACTATGATTTAAGTATAGAAATTCCTACGTCACCGGAACATGCTCGGCTTTAAGTAAGGATAAAAAGGGCTTAAAGCCTACTTTAAACTTGTCCTTATTCTATTTCATTTTATTGAGTTCATTCTTAATATTTAGTTATTTACAGTATAAACAAAAAAAGTAAAATGAGACAATTTTTTTTTACTTTAACCAAAACTTATAAAACATTAGCAACGGCCTGTACAGGAAGTCAGAAAAGAAAGAGTACACGCAAATACTTGTCTTAATCTAAATTACTAGAATGCCCATCTCTGATGACCTCCTACACTCGTATCACCTGCTTCCATATATACACATAGATATGCCTTAAACCGTCACATACGAACAATTTTCTTGGAAAAAACTATGTTGGCCATCTTTCACAAAGCTTTTGCTCACCCACCTGAGGAACTCAACAGCCCTGCCTCAAAAAATGGATCCAAGAAGCCAAAACTGCCCGACGAAACTCTTAGGGACTTCTTATCTCACCATCCTGCCAACACTTTCTCTATGAGCTTTGGTGATGCTGCTGTGCTTGCCTATGTTCGTGCTCACAATCCTTTCTCTATTCAACAAAGGTGCATGCCCTTTTCTTTTGGTCTCACGTTGCTATTACTAATGTGACCATGTGTACCGTGTGTGCATGGAAAGAATGACCAAAATTAACGATTTGTTTGTGATTTGCAGGTTGTTCTGTGGGTTTGATGAAATATACTGCCTTTTCTTAGGGAATTTGAACAACTTGTGCACGTTGAATAGACAGTATGGATTAGGCAAGGGGACTAATGAGGCCATGTTCGTGATTGAAGCTTACCGAACTCTTCGTGATCGAGGTCCATACCCCGCAGATCAAGTGGTGAAGGATCTTGATGGAAGCTTTGCCTTCGTTGTCTACGACAGCAAGGCTGGCACTGTCTTTGTAGCACTGGTATCATATTGATTTTACTATTTGATCATGTAGCTACTAAATTAGACCTTAGAACAACTAATATTTATCTGAAGATCTTGAAGTGTGTCCTAAAAAGAACATGTTTATTTTCTCAGTTGATTTCTTGATAAAAAATTTTGGATACTTCTTCTAGATCATAGGCTTAAGTTTGTTTTGGCTTGCAGGGTTCTGATGGTGGAGTGAAGTTGTACTGGGGTATTGCGGCAGATGGGTCCGTGGTTATATCTGATGACTTAGAGGTCATCAAAGCAGGGTGTGCCAAATCATTTGCTCCCTTCCCAACTGGTATGGTAAAAGAATGACATTATCATATCTAGTCATAATAACTTATCCACAAAATCCACCAACGTTTGGCGGACTAACATGAATAATATTGATGCTGCAAGCTCGATTTTATACCGTAAACTGTATGTTAATGCTAAGATAATGGTGACATGTGGATTTTTCAGGATTCATGTTCCACAGTGAAGGGGGTTTGATGAGTTTTGAGCATCCAATGAATAAGGTTAGAGCAATGCCAAGAGTTGACAGTGAAGGAGCACTATGTGGGGCCAATTTCAAAGTCGATGTATATACAAGAATCAACAGTTTACCTCGCAGAGGAAGTGCAGCCAATTGGACGGAGTGGGACTCCCACAACTAAGCGGCCGATCAAAATTTCAACGTCTTTGGGCTCTTTGTTATTTCCCTCTTTGTTTTCTACTTGTGAACTCTTATTTGTCAACATAACCCTTCTCATTGAGTGTAAATATGCAACCCAAAGCTCCAGTTTTATCAATAAAATTACTCAATTCTCATAATTTATGATTTATTTATTATATTTATTATATTGAGTGTATACAATAATTTATAAAGTATGTATTTTTATAAGATAAATAGTACTAATTTGATCGCCTTCTTTAAAATATTTTTCAATTTTTGCTTGTCAATCTTGCGCACGGGCCACCGACTGTTACGGATTAGGAACCATGTTTGGGTTTCAAGACGTAACCTTTAAGCCCAGCCTGTCCTTCCGACACTATATTCTCCATAGTAATTCTACTTTACCTGGAAGGTTTAATCCTACGAAACACTCGAAGGTTCCTTTGACTTTTATTTTATACCGAAAGCAAACGGCACAATTCGGCGATTCACAGGCAGAAGCACAGCGGACGAAGAGAGAGTTTGGGGACCACTTATGGCGGACCGTTACTTTCCGAACGAAATGCAACGTTATATACCGGAAACAGCAACTTCTTCATCTAATCAACCGGTCACCGAAACAAGCGGAGACTCCCTCACCAAGCTTCTCCATCTTCCCTACAACACTCTCTGTGACAGGCTCAAAACATCAGCCTTGGACCTTAAAGACACTGTACGATATTCTACACTTTTGTTAAATATATTTTGTCTTAACTAAATTTTCTGTTCTGCTTTTGGAACTGCTTTTTTTTTTCTGTTCTTTTCATTGCTAAGTTGTCCCTAGGTTATTTTTTGTTGATTTTTAGTTTTAAGTAGGTTTTGTGTTTCTAAATTGTAGTATAACTGAAGCTTTTATGGTTTTTTTGTTTCTAATGCCAATTCGTTACTTTTTTTTTTGGCGAGGAGCATTATTTAATGTTTGTGTACTATGATTTCAGGTTGTAAGGGAAACATGGGCGTTAAGGGGAAAGCGTGTGCACGATTACACTCTGTATACTGGAGCTCTAGGGACTGTTTACTTGCTCTTTAAAGCTTACCAAGTTACCAAGAATCAGAATCATCTTAAATTGTGCTCTGAAATTGTTAAGGCTTGTGAAACTGCTTCGAGAAACTCTGGGTGACTCCCTCTTTCTTTATCTTTCTCTTTTTCTATGGGCGTGACTGTGTCTTTATATCCTAGCTTACTTATGTGGTCAACCTTATCTAGTACTATGGTTTAAACATCAGATCTTGGACTAAATTCTAGCTAATACTTGATCAAGTTAGAACAACTCAATCTTAAACTTGTTGATATGACGCGTTACATTTTCTGAATTGATGAAATAAGAACATAGTGCATGAACTGCAGCTTTGTAAGCATGTTTAGGAAGTCAGCAACTAATTGTAACTTTTTAAGTTTGGTATGCTCGGCAAGGTGATTGGAAAAGTAGATTAACTGGGTAGCTGTAGATCATTAATCATATATTTTTTATCTAACTGATCAGTAATTGGACAGGAGTTCTTTAATCTGACTAGCTTTCATATGCAAATTTATGGATTGTAGGCGTGTGACATTTCTTTGTGGCCGGGCCGGTGTCTGTGCTTTAGGCGCTGTTGTGGCAAAGCATGCGGGTGACCAAAGTCTATCAGATCACTACTTGGCACAGTTTAAAGAGGTGTTGAGTGCATCTTTGTTTCCTATCTTGGAAAGGCTGTTCTTATTGCTATATTTTTTTTCCATTTATTTCAGCTAACTTGTGGGTTTTATTACTTGAGAGCAGATTAGACTTCCTAGTGATTTGCCGCATGAGTTACTGTATGGAAGAGTAGGGTACTTATGGGCTTGCTCATTTCTGAGCCACCATATTGGTCAAGACACTATTCCCTACAGTCACAGAGTAAGACATTGTTCTTAGGGTCATTTTTTAATCCAAATGTTTGTTGTGGTGGAGATCGAACTTCTTACCTATTTCTTTCAAATGACTTTTAGAGAGCAGTTACGGATGAGATAATCAAAGCCGGTAGAAGATTAGCACGCAAAGGAAGATCTCCATTGATGTATGAATGGCATGGAAAGAAGTACTGGGGTGCTGCCCATGGGTTGGCTGGAATCATATATGTTTTAATGGACATGGAGTTGAAACCAGATGAGGTGGAGGATGTTAAGGATACTCTGCGCTATATGATCAGCAACCGGTTTCCCAGTGGTAATTATCCTTCAAGTGAAGGAAGTGAATCCGACCGTCTTGTGCATTGGTGTCATGGAGCTCCCGGGGTTGCACTTACTCTTGTGAAAGCAGCTCAGGTAACTGTTTCTGATTTACGTAATGCTATCAATAGATTGGAAAAAAACAAATGGATAACGGAGACAAGGTTATGGTCTTCTTCTTCCTTTTTGTTTATTTAACTTTTATCCTTTTAAAGTTATTGTAAGCTTATGGTATTAATAACCATATGGGAGATTGAGTCAAGTGTATCTCACCACAAGTTTTTACCATATCTTCGATCAGGTTTTTGGGGATAAGGAGTTTTTGCAAGCAGCTGTGGACGCAGGGGAGGTGGTTTGGAACAGGGGTCTACTCAAACGGGTTGGAATTTGTCATGGAATAAGCGGAAATGCGTATGTTTTTCTTTCACTCTACAGATTAACAGGAAATGTGGAGTACTTATACAGAGCCAAAGCTTTTGCATCCTTTCTGCTTGATAGAGCACAAAAACTTATTTTGGAGGGAAAGATGCATGGAGGTGATTGCCCTTACTCAATGTTTGAGGGTGTTGCAGGAATGGCCTATCTCTTTCTCGACATGATTGAACCATCTCACGCGAGGTTCCCTGCATATGAACTTTAGACCAATGTAGTATGAGGAGTAATCATAAATGAAAGTCTGTACATATCTAATTAATTCTAGCTATGCTATAGTTTGAACTCATAAACAATATTCGAGAGAAATAACCAAGTTTTTGTAGTTCAGTGTGATGCTTGATTAACCACAGAACGTGTTGCCCTTTGAACATTTTGGCGGAGGAAGTTACTTTTATGCACTTAAACTTCAAAGCCGCTAACGCAGTGCCATGGAAAGTTATCTTTATTGAGGCATTCACATTCTTCCTTGGTGTTCCAGTATTACAAGCATAGAATGTTGCAATTTACCAATGGTTCTAGGGGCAAAAGAATTGTCTTAGATGGTGCCATGCAAAAACTAGGATTCTACCAAGTATTCAAGTTGAATTTCCGTGATGGAAAACGTCTGAAGAGTAGTGCTAAATGGAGGAAACTGGCAGTTCTAAGAGGCCCTTGTTAAGGTCGTCATGTCATGATACACGTTTTTACACTTTGAAAGGTTATGAACATCGGTTTCCAACGACCAATTTCAACTGGAGAACGGAACTGAAACCTTTTAGTTACTTGCAAAACTAATAATTCTCATGCTTAAAACACAGAACTCTACACTTTTGCAGCAAGTGTGAGTGATGTTATTGTTAATTGGTACAAGTCGCCTATTCCTACAAGTGAAAATTGTTCACAAAATCACACCATCCGAATCCAAACTCCACACCCACAGAAGAGGGGCAAAGATTAGCCCTCGAGAGCTTCAAATCCGGCTTCTTCGTTAAGCCAAACCAACAAGTTTCTCGCTGAGTTCCCAGACTTTACGAGCTTTCTCTGGATCACTAGCTTCTTCAGACAACTGATTCTCAAATGAGGCTGAATCTTTGTTCCAGCTCCAGTAGACACCAGACTTTACCAAGCTTGGATCGCTGACAACCTAAGCCAAAGAACAACATTATCAATTGAAAAATAGAATATATCAAGTGTTTTCTATCCGAGTATGCTCCTGCTAGGTACCTGAGCAAGTCTTTTTCCAGATTCCTCTTCAGAGACATAGCCCTTAGTAATGTACTTCTGGAATGGAGGGAATAGAAATCTGAACAAGGGAATGTGCTCCCTGAACAAGCCTGTTGTTGCAATGCAACCTGGGTAAAGGGATGCGAAGATTATGTCAGTTTCCTCGTGGAAACGCCTATGGAACTCTTGCATGGTGAGCATGTTGCAGACTTTGCTATCTTTGTAGGCTTTGGCACCATCAAAGTCTCCACCATCGATCATGGGAGAGCTATTTAGAGCATTCAAGCCCCCAGCAAGACCCCTCAAGTCTCCAAGATTGGCCTTAGGAGGTACATTTCCAGCCAGTGTGTTCGTGTTACCTACATATATGTTGCATGCGAATAATGCCACATTTAGCAAAATGAAATGAAAAGCCTATCTCTAAGCTCAAATGTGGGCTATACCTGTAATTGAGCCGACAATTATGAGACGCCTAGATGGATAATCAGATTTCTTCAAGTCCTCAAGCAGCAACCTTGAAAGGAGAAAGTGACCGAGATGGTTGGTCCCAACACTAAGTTCAAATCCTTCGGCTGTGAATGTAGGCTCTTTTGCAGTTGGCAGGTAAACCGCAGCGTTGCAAACCAGGACATCGAGTGGCTTCCCTGATCGCCGGAAGTTATCAACGAATTGGCGCACGCTGTCAAGTGAAGCAAGGTCCAAGTGCATAACAGTGTAGTTTTCTTTTGCCATTCCAGCGGACTTGGCAGCTCTCTCTGCCTTGAGGAAGTCCCGGCAGGCCATAATTACATCCCATTTCCCGGTTTCAGCAAGAGCCTTCGCCGTGGCTAGACCCAGCCCAGAGGACGCACCAGTGATGATAACACTACCCTTCCTTAGGGTTTTCTTTCCTTCTGGGGCAGACCTGGTGACCGCTGGACTAGCTGTAGCCATGGTCTGGGCTCTCACAGCCCCAACTTTTTGGTTTAAATCTCTCTGCAGTGAGCATTTGTATGAAATCAGTTAAATTCTGTCTTACCATTTAAACAAAGAACCAGAATTGGAATAGCAATCTCTATTGACTTAGGGGCACCATGAAAGTTGAAAAGCCCATGTTACATAAAGAAAAAAAAAAAAGCAAGTAAGATACAGTGTAGCAGCAAGAAATTACCTTGCACCTCAAAGCAGAATTTGTCAAGGTAGCTTTGAGATGGTCTGAGAGTGAAACACCAAATAAACTCGAGTCCTTGAAAGATGCACTGGACTTGCCCTGCACAAGTAGAAAAACCTTTAGATTCAACACCATAAATTTTCTAGAGAGCAACCGCACGCTACAAACCTCCTGAGGGGCAACATAAGTAGAGGAAACCAAAGAAGCAGCCTGGAGAGCCATTAACTGTCTTTCAGAACCTCTGCTGTAATTACCACTACTAAAGACTTGAAAGAACTGCAGAACCAACTGAGTAATGCAAAGAAAGATAGGCTGAAAACGTGATACTAAGATGCGTGCTTATATAATTGGAAAGGCCATAGTTGTGACAAAAGAAAGAAATGTCTTTTGGATATAAGTGACAGAGAAGATAAGATAAATAGAAGCACATGTGTCAGCCACATCACTTCTAAGCAGCCAATGAGACTTAAGATGATGGATTTCGTGGGATATATTGGAAATATCATTGCTGTAGGTTTTGCAAAGGATTGGATATTTAGGCTCGTTTCCCCAAACCTTTCACTACTAAAATCCACAACAGTTATGGGTTGGATCAGGAAGTATAGGAACAGTTTCAAAAGGATAGGAAATGTTGAAGTGCGGACTCATTTTTAGATTATGGCTTAGGAGTGAACCAATTGTCTCAGCCCAAGTTTTAGTCACTGTGGATTAATTTATTTGCAGTAGTTCAGAGATAAAAGCCATGGTCAAGTCGAGACTGTGGCTAAACGGGTAAAGTAAGGAGATTCTCGCAGGAGTGGAACTGCTAATTGGAAGTTGGAACAGATATATGCGATTTCACGCGTAAAGTCAGTGTACGTTAGGGAATATTCGATTGATGGGCTTGAGAAAGATTTAAGGCGCTTGGTTCACATAAGGTAATAAGAATGATAATGAGAATGAATATAGTGAGGAATGAGAATGGATATAATCATTATAATTATGATGGTTGGTTAAAATGAAGGAATGATTACCATTGTCATTGATAGTGGTTGGTTTATAAAAAATATTGTAATTAATTAATTACAAAATGAATTGTATTTTAATTAATGAATGAATTATATTTTAA
>JANZXV010000212.1:38561019-38575494 GCA_027576455.1 Erythroxylum roigii | reverse complement strand
AAATTATGATAAATGAAAACATGGAAAAATTTTGGTGAGAGAGAAGCACTTACTTCTCTTTAGATCTTCTTCGTGGACTTGTGTGAGGTTTTCAATGTTTTAAAAACTAGATCAAAAATTAAACCAATAATACAAGAGGTTTAAGGTTTAAAAGGTTCAATCAGTATTAAATAGTTATAGAATCGATTAAACATTAAATAAAATTAAAAGAATTTAAAAAATAATTAAAGAAGACTATCATTACCTATTAAAAGATTTAAAGTTTAATTAAAAAATGAGATTATTAAACAAAACTAATTAGTTTATTTGCTTTATAAAAATTATTAATTTACAAAAATGGATCGATTAATTAATAAACTAATCGCTTTTTAACAACAAAAATTATTAAATTAAATTGAATTAGAAAGTTAAAAATCAAATCGAAAAGTTGACCGGTTCAAGGTTTTTATGGTGAAATCAACTGAATCGGTTCGGTTTTTAAAAGATTGAGTTTTCCTTTAATTCTTCTGCACATAATTTCTCTCGAGTTCTAAGCCTGATTCTATGTACTCCTTTGTTTTCTTTAATGTTGTAGCTCTACTCTTGTTGTTCATTTTCCCCTTCTTTTTCTTTCTTTGTTATTTCTACGTGATTCATCTTAGCTTCTTTTAGCTTTAGAATCCTAGTTCTACCTGCCCTGTCTGTTTTAGCTTCCTCTTTCTACTCCTTTCTCTTCTCTAGTCGCTTCTGGTTCCCCTCTCAGTTTTTCTTCCACTAAGTTTCTTGCCCTTTTCTTCTAGTTCTTAGTTATATCCTGCTCTTCTTTTGTGTTCCTCACTTTTTCCCCCCCTTTTCAATGTTATGTTAAACATTAAGCCCCTAACTTATAAGGAATTTCCTTCTTTAACTTCAAAATTTCCTCTGTCAACTCTACCTCTCTTCTAACACCCAAATATCCCCTGGGAAATTATGTAGATGCTACACAAAACAAAACCAAAATAATCTAAAACATACCAAACATTTCTTACATGTATTTTCAGAAAGTTAAGCAAACATACATTACATATCATTAGTTGTTGTAAACAAAACATATCAAACATATTATACTATTTCAAATACATGCCATAAGTTCCAAATCCATCCTATAGTAAGGTTATTACAAACCATCAAATAAAATATAAGCTATCCCATAATATCAAATATAACTCAAAAACAAACTCAATTATACGTTTTCAAAAATAGAAGACATTCTTCTTGGCCACTACAGTTGTCTTTGTCCTAGTCTTTAAACCTTTTTATCAAAACCTGCATGGAGGCAAAACCACCGTGCTCAGTATATAACTTAGTGGGGAAAAACTAAACAAGATATAATCTGGTGACTGTTTCTAACAGTCGTCTAATATTCACATGCACGGAATCATGTCAAATCATATACAACCTTTAATTGTTTAAATTAAAGAACAATCCCACATTATTTGCATCAAAACAAAATATAATATATCAAAACAGGATATACTTGCTTCAGAACAAAACTTACAAGTATCCGAACAAAATACCATAATATCAAAACAAAACTTTAAGGTATCAGAATAGAGCTTGATTGTGTCAGAACAGAACTTGATTATATCATAACAAAATTTAGTTGTATCAAAACTGAACTTAGCTTATATCAGAATTGAACATATATCAGAACATAAAACAAGTTAGACTGCTAATCCTTTTTATAGAAGTGGGTAACGAGACCAGAATAGAAGATACCATGATTGGTATCATAGAACAGGAGAGACTTGTTAGGTCCGTCAAACGGAGCCCAACCTCTTGCTCTGATACCACCTCTGTTGGATCCCGCTTGATTCCGGAATCCAACCCTTACGAAAACTATAATTCATGAAACATGAGCACATTACCTTGAAGGGTTATTGCATTAAACCCTCATTAGTCAACATTTTTTTTCATTCTTATGACATCCTAAAAATTTACTCTCAACTTGTTCAATGGCGTGCCCATACAAAATCAATCACCATACTTGAACTCATTTCTCCTGCTTGTGAACAGAATTTGAAAAACTTCAAATCATAATTCTAATTTGACTTCTTCAAAGAAATCATAGCTCTAAGTCTCTAATTTGTTTTGAATCAAGAATCATCTTAATCGGAGCTCTATGGATCAAGATATGCTTAAAAAGCCTAAGTGTGCTTAAACCCTAATCATGCTCTCCTAACCGACCTCTTACTTGTTCTAATGCAAATTCGCTTCATAACAATTCAAAC
Organism: Erythroxylum roigii; assembly: GCA_027576455.1. Classification (NCBI taxonomy): domain Eukaryota; kingdom Viridiplantae; phylum Streptophyta; class Magnoliopsida; order Malpighiales; family Erythroxylaceae; genus Erythroxylum; species Erythroxylum roigii. The sequence continues at coordinate 38,573,245 of JANZXV010000212.1, read as the reverse complement.
ATCAAATTTATCTCATAAAACTCTCAAATCTCAATCCATTTGATTCATCAAACCACTAATTCTTATCATTAAGCATAACTGTTATGATCATACACTCCATGCAACATCCCAACTTGTAACAATCATATCTCTCAACTCCGATATCCAAAATTTACAAACTTTATAGCAAAACTGTTCAAAAAGTTCTTTATCATGGAAAATTCTTTTTGAGTCATCAAATACATGTTTCTCAAAATTCTTGTCAAGTAATCAAAATCACAAACAACACAATTCATGCATTTTTCAACTTATTCACAAATCATAAACACATAAGCACATCAAAAATGGTTTAGGTAGGCCTGTAAACAGAATGTACTAACACATTCCTATATAATGGTCCTGTGTAGCCGTGAACAGAACGAACGAACACAATCCCACCTAGTGGTTTTGTGTAGTCGTAAGGGAGTCCATAAAGGAGCTCCACGCCACTAGCGGGCAGGCGGGAGAAGCCTTTAGACAAGTGCACTTGACTGACAGAACAATCCACCACAAACTCACTTAACATGTAATTCATGACTTGAAAACAGATTGATCAAAAGGCAACATTTCGGAAACTTGTTTTTCACGAACATGCAATTTTTTGAAAAACCCTTTCATGTAGCAATTCACAATTCATCATCAAAATTTCATACACCAAAACATATAGCAATTTCGCAAACCATTCAAAAGCAACAAATGCCACAATTATAAAGCAATTGAGAAATCATTTTATTCTCTTGACTAAAAAGAAAACATAATGGCTCATTATCCAATTATAAACATGAAACCCATCTTAATTTCCTTGCTTGAAAACCTTGCTCAAAATGTCTCTACTCTTGCTCCTCTTGCCTCTCTTGATTTTCTTCTACATTGACAAAAATCTCCAAATCAATAGGCCTATCAATTGAGAAGCCCATAAGACATAATCACTAAAATTGATCTTAGAATTCTTAAACTCATACATTTCTTAAGCTATATGAACCAAAACCCTTTCAAAAAATCCAAAATCTTAAGATCAAACTTACTTCGAATCTTCACCAAACAATGATTTTCTTGGCTCTAATGGAAGCTCTAATCCTCCTCTTTCTTTTTCCTCCTTGAATCAATTTCAAAATTCCTCTTGAAAACCAAGAAACGAAGAAACCCTAACTTCCTCCTTCCTTTCTCTCAAAACCGAAACTCTCTTTCTTTCTCTCTTAATTTTCGTTACTTCTCTCCTTTCTCTCTTCCAATCCACGTTTTCCCACTTCTTAAAAACAAGACCACACCTTTTATTTCAATTTTCCCATTACTGAGGGTACAAAGACCCTTATGCCCTTCCTTATATGCCTTGTAACTTAAATGCTTAAGTAACTTGCCAATTTTGCCCCTCATGCAATCTTACCACCTTAACATAATAATTCAATTAACCTATGTCATATAATCTTAGTCACATTAACATGCTAATTAAATCCACAAAATAAAACAATTAATCTATCAAGACTTTAAATTTTATTTAAATCATTGCCTAATTCCTTCCAAAAAATCAAGACCTTTTTCTGATCATGTAATTGAAGGAATTTGTTTGCACTTCCTTCTAGAAAAATGTTCCTCACTATCTTACGTTTCTAATGACACCATAATCATTCAATTTGGTTCAGTAATTTGAAAGCTATACCCAAATATTTTCGGACTATTCTTATGCTAAAACAATATTATGTGCTCAACTTTCATCCAAAAATTGATATTCTTAGAGACTGAATTAAAACTCGATTTCATCAAACAATTTGTAGCCCTAGCTCTCTAATTTAATCCAAATCAAGAATAATCTCATTTGGATAACTAGAGCAAAAGTTATGGCTAAAACACCAAAGCATACTCAGCTAACATATTTCAAACTACATTTTCCCACTTATGACTTCCAACGTTTCACATACAATTTTTCTAACTTTCAAGAAAAGTTTGGGGTCCAACATCTAAAGCATATATATATGGGAAAATATTTGGGTGTTCTACAAACACATTTCAAAGAGTCTTCCCTATACTAAAATTATTGTTTAATTGTGTGATTGACTTACATTAAGATATTTTTCATCATATATTGATCCTTGGTCAATCATATTTATTATATAGAAAAATAGTTGTTTAAATTTATCGACACGCATTTTACCTCCCCCTCTTTTAGGAGCCACGAGAGACTAACAAGTGGTATCAAAACATATTTCTTAAGTTATTATTTTAGAAGAAATTCTAGAGTGAAAATCACAGTGGCATACTTAGGTGCATCATCATCCTCATCCAACTATAAAGGAAAAAAATATTAGGATAACTCTTTTATTTGATGACAATGGCTATCTCCATTGGAAAACTTTGACTAAGTTTTTTTTAATGGCTTAATATTGATTTGTGAGAATCAAATGACCTTTTTGCTTTCATGAAAGTCATAGATGATCAAAATGGCTCCTATATAAGTGGAAGTGATGATAAAGACATCACACTTATGACTACAAGAAGTTTTCGGGAAAAAAAACTTTTATAAAAGAAAATAATTAAACGAAGATAAGGTTGATTCACAATGCAAGTAACATTATTTATTTATACTGATCCAAGGGAGGTTTAAATTGATTTTTTGATGATAACAATACATAAATACTACTAATGAGTTTGTTATCTTGATGAGAAGCTATATAAGAACAAGATGTAGCCTTGTATAACTCAAGATGATACTTCGTCAAGATGATCAAGACAAGTTGAAGTTTGCAACCTTAAAAGTGAATATCAATTCAAGAACAAAAGAAGGTTAAGAAACATCACGTTCACTCTATACTTTGTAATGTTAATTGTAATCTCATTTAGTTATTTTGGTAATTTTAAAGGCGTAACATGCATAAATGTTTTAACTTACTTTATTACACAAGTCTTTTTTTTTCATAAAGAGATATCAAGCTTTTGTTCTTAAAAGAAAAGTCTCTTGAAAATGCTTAGAAATTGTAGCCTATCCGCGATTAGCAATTTCCTTTTGATCATTAGCTATAGCAAAAAAGAGACTTAGGGAGGGAGAGGTTTGTGCCAAACAATCTCCCACCTTGGTGTCATTTGTTCCTTTTCTCTAACTACCTCTTTGCTAGAAGAATTGGTGTATGAATCGAGTTGGTGTTCTGACTAAATATACTTATACTCCATTTTTGAGTTAGAATCGTAGTATGAAATGATATACATTAGTTCGTTCAAGACCCCATTCCAAATGATTCCCCCTAATCCATATCTATACTCTAGTGTTTATATCATAACTTGCCTCTATAGTTGCAAATATGGGAGAGTGAAAACAAAGCCTATACTTATACCAATTGTCATCGTATAGAGAGGCAGTTGCACTATTGCCAATTTGGCACTTAAAATAGGGTTTTAGCTCATTCGTTAGTTCCATTAGTTGTCTTAGGAACTAAGATAATGAATTAGTAACCTCAATTTCCCATACGCTCTTCCTTTTTAAAAAGTTAGAGTGCATCGATCAAACCCACAGGAAGTCTTTATTATCAATAAATCTCCATAATCTATCTCAAAGTAGCACATTGTTCTTAGTTATGCCATGGCCACCTTCCTCAACAGTTTTGCAGACTTCTTGCTAAGTCACTTTATAGTAATTTCCTCCCTCTCTTCCTTTAGCCTAAAGAAATCATCTGAGTAGCTTCTCTATGGATTTGGCCAACCCTTGGACAGAAAATATGTGATGACTAATAGACTTGTAAAGATCTTAAGATACCCTTAATTAATTATACGCATTTGAGCAAGTTATTTTAGCTTGTGATTTGTTTTTGTAGCTTCTTAACAATGGGGAGACATTCACTACATTTTTGTCTCCTAGTGGATATAGGGAGAACCATATAAGTGAATGAGGGGTCTTTTGGCTTGAAGCCCTGACAATTGCTTAGTTATAGATTTAACTTTTGGAATTGTTATCATCCAATCATGATAACTTCTTGAAGATTGTGAGGGATTACATTAAGGTGTTAACCAAGGATGTGTGAGCTCTAAAGAACTATATATGATCATCTGCAAAAAATAGAGAAACAAGGCCTATTTTTTTGCTTTTTTTGTGATACCTAAAAGTTGGTTTGAGAGAAACGATGGCCTTGATCAATCTAGATAGACCCTTCATGCATAGGATGAAATGGTAAAGGGAAAGGAGATCTTTTTTCCTTACTCCTCTTGCCTCCTAAAACATACAACAGGGCTCATCATTTATTAGGACATTAAAGGAGGTTATGGTAATGCAATAATTAACCCCAAGTCCTAAGTTTCCCTAGAAATTTAAAAGCTTCAATAATGTGGGAGATAAATTCCCAGCTTAAAAGGTCGAAGTTTTTTTAAAGTCTATCTTGTCGATATATTTTTTGGACCAATCTTTCTTAAATATAAATTAGTATATTATCCCCAATCTATTTTTCCTCTATAAAAGCACCTTGAGTTTCATTGGTGAAGGGATTGAGTATTTGTTTTAACATAAAGGCAATAATTTTTAAAATAATTTTGTACAAGAAATTACAACATGATATTGATATGATACCACTGAAGCAAGAGGGGTTAAGATTTTCTGGGATTAGGAAAAGAAATATTCTATTGATTTCCTTGAGATTTTACCCTCTTGAAAGAACTCCTATATTGCCTCAGCCATCATAAAACCAATAAGGGGGCCAAGACTTTTGATAGAAAAGCCCATTGAAGCCATTAGGGCCATAAGCTTAATTTTATGATTACTCCTTAATATTAGAAATGATTTGTGATCATTAAAAAGGGGATATTGTTTAACCATGAGAGGTTTTATTTTATGTTTTGATAATAACAAAATATAAATACTACTAATGAGTTTGTTATCTTAACGAGAAGATATATAAGAATAAGATATAGCCTTGCATAATTTAATACGCTACTTTATAAAGATTATAAAGAAAAGTTAAAGTTTGTAACCTTTAATGTGAAGATCAAGTCAAAAAACAAAAGAATATTAAGGCATATTAAATCCATTCTATACTTTGCAATATTAATTATAATCTCATTTTGTTACTTTGGTAATGTTAAAGCCTCACTATACATAAACTTTCTATATTACTTTATTACATGAGTCTTTTTGTTCATTAAGAGGTATTAAAGTTTTATTCTTGAAAGAAAAGCATCAATATCTTTCAAACATTCTTTTAGGGACATTTAGAATTCTTTTCAATTATAATTGCATTAAACAAATCAAGTTTAAGAACTCATAATTGTTAAAATCATGTTTTTGGGAGATTGGTAAACCAATACAAGTTAGTGGCAAATAAATAAAAGTTAAATGTGTAACTAAAGTGTTTGTTAAATTGCTTGACCAATATAGTAATGTGATCATACAATGTCCCTCCAGGATTCACATTGGTTGACCATTTACCCTAGTAATCAACCAATGTGAAACAACTAGTGAATATTTCACATTGAATGCACATTAGTTGACCAATATGACCTAATGGTTAGTCAATATGCTAGAACTAGTCATTATAGTTTGTTAAATTGGTTGACCAATATAGTGATGTGATCAAACAATGTTCCTCTAAGTGACAGTTTGGTTGACCATATACCATAGTAATCAACTATTGTGTAATGAATAGTGAATATTTTGCATTGAATGCACATTAGTTGACTAATATGAACTATTGGTCAACAAATGTGCTAAAACTAACCGTTGACTCTAAAATGTAGTATGGGTACCAAAAGCCTAGAAATATATATTTTCTCACTATTTCTAGCATTTTTACACATATTTCTAAGTGTTTATCAAGTATTTGGTAATTTATTATCATATATTTGGGTTAGTAAGCTCTTTGGAGTTATCAAAATGATAAAGTGAGATTTTTTGAATTGTAATCGTTTTTTAAGGTATTACATATTGTACTTGGGAGTGTCTCACGTGGAATTGATGTTCCTCTTCACCATGGAGGAAGATTGTATAAGGGTTCCTTTTTTCATGAAAATATTGTACTAATGTTATTCTTCACCTTGAAAGAAATATTCTAATGGAATTCCAAGAAGTGTATTGGGAGAGGATGTAGGAAAAGGTTATTTGCTAAACCACTATAAATTGGTTGTGTTTCTCTTGCCTTACCTTTTATATTATTGCTTAAGTGTAATATTGAATTTTCTTATTCATATATTCATCTTTTATAATTTGTGCTTATTTACACTAAAAGTAAATAATTCATTAATTTTTAACACCCTTATTAGATTTCTTTAGGAACCAACAAATGGTATTATAATGGATCTATTAGATTAGTATTTCAAAGGAAATCATATAGTAAAGATTATAATGACATACTTAGGAGCATAATCATTATCATCCAACTAAGAGGGATAAAATATTAGTAAAGCCCCCGTTTTTGATGGAAATAACTATCTCTATTAGGAAATACAAGTGAAAATTTTCTTAATAGCCAACAATTTTGACTTATAAGAAATTATCACAAGTGGTTCATTTATTCCTACTAAAGTGATAGATGATAGAAAAGCTCCTAAACTAAAAGAGGAATGGGATCCTTAAAACAAAAGACTAACTTATTTTAATAATAATGCTATTCATATTTTATTTTTTGCATCGGAAAGAAATGAATTCAATAGGGTCTCTATATGTGAAGCAACTCATGAAGTTTAGCATACTTTAGAAGTTACACATAACGGAACAAATCAAGTAAAGGAGGACAATGTTAGCATGATTTTAAACAAGTATGACAAAAGCATAACCATCATGTACATTAGATTTATTTATATTATTGATACTCTCAAAGGGATTGGAAAGACCTATAATAATATTAAAATAGTAGGAAATTTGCTTAGGTCTCTTTTGAAGATAGTGGGAAGCTAAAGTAATGGTCATACAAGAAGTCAAAGATTTAAAATAACTACCATTAGAGGAGCTTATTAGATATCTCCTTGCATACAAAATAAGGCTGCAACAGATGCTTCAATGAAACAACAATTCAAAGAAAAACTAACTTAGCATTTTCCCCTTAACATTTCTTGAAATGTCTAAGTTAGTCCCTATCGTTATCTATATTGTCATGTTACACTTTAACATTTTCAAAATAGAACTAATAACATCCTAATATTAGTTGCTTTCATTGTCTTAGTAGTTCATTGCTTATTTTATCACTTTCAGTGAAAATTATTTTAGTTTTTAATTGGTTGTGGTAGTTGTTATATAAGATTAGTTTCTTCATTTATAGTTATCATAGCAACAAGGAGAACAAAGGGTATTAATAAAATAACGACAAATGCTAAATCTACAACGAACCCAGTTGACAAAAACTTCTTAAATATTATACCAATCACTAGTGCTATTTGAAGGTATACTTAGATAGCCAAGAATATGTATAGTTTACCAGCATTTATGTCTAACCTTCATAAAAATCTTACCTTTAATTTTAAAAAGAGGAAAAAGAGGTATGTTGCTTTTAAAACTATATAAATTAATTCATATATGTATATGCATTACCTTTCTTTAGAGGAGTTGAATACTAAGAAAAATTTTAATTCTTTAATTAATTATATAAGTTCGAGAAATTTCTACAAATTAGATGTTTAATGTTTATTAACTTATTGAGGATGTTTATATTACTTTTAAATTTTATGAACTTGATAATTTCATTCTAAGTAGCACTAATGTTTTGAAATATAGATTAATAGGTGAAGAATTCAAACAAAATGTCATTGAATTTAGTTTGGCCTTAGGGTTTATAATTGATATGATAGGCCCCTACCCTAATGACTAGGTGACTAGCCTAGTACCCCATAAAAACCCTCCAGTCGATATCTGATCAAATTGGAAAGTTCCCATGGAACTAAGCCTTTTCCCTTTTTATTCAAAATACTTCGACTCAATATTGGAAGTATAAGCAGTGGAGATTTTCAAAGGAAATCTTAATAGAAAATTTGGACCTTTATTTAAAAATCTCGACAGCATAACAGCTGCATTTTGATAAAACCAAAATTTTCAAAATCCCTGTAAAGCATATTCAAAACACTTCTATGCATAAATGAAAGTCTCCACTACAACTTCTAGACTTTTTAAGTCCACTCAAAAGCAATTCAGAAGGTTCAACCATATTCATGCATTTACTTAAAAAGTATTTATGTATAACCATGTTTCCACAAAACTATGTACATAACAAGTTCATGAAGATGAAATACAAGTAAAAGACACACAAAAAATTTCTACAGTAGCACGTGACGAAGACAGTTACTCAAGTGATGGAGTTCCGACTACTGAAGTCCCTATGCGTGCACCTGGGAGGTTATAATTTAAAAACAGAAAATAAAGGGTGAGCCAAACGAGCTCAGTGAATGTTATTGGTTTCCATTAAAAAAATTTATATACATATTAACCTCCATAAAAAACAATTTCTTTTCTTTTCAAGTAATAACCAATGCTCTTACAAAACATATTCTTTTCTTTTCATAAGATCAATGCACATGTAAAACAAAACATACATATTTTTCTTAGATCAAGTTCCTCTTTTCTTGTAAAGTAAACAGAGACCACAATCAATACTTTCAAGAACTTTCTTTTTAAAACATAGCCCATCAGTAATTTTCTTTGCCATCTGGTACCCTTAGCTGTAAGGCCATGGAGTTGGTTCTGCATTGCGTACCCGTTCTTGATTAACCTCTATATACCAATTGTTATGAAGTTGATTCTATATCGCTTACTTATAATGATGCTACACTGCATATAAATCAGTGGTTACGGAGCTGGTTCTGCATCGTTTACCCGTAACAATGCTAGCATAATATATACTCTATACATGCAGAGGACAACTCATAGGACATACTGATAGACACAACACCACCCATATTAGTGACAGACACCCCCAAAATACTACCATGCATGCACGTTAAGACATACTCTGATCGATATAATCGTATGTACAAAAGCCTAACGACGTACTATAGGCTAAACCATAATTAATATATGGGCGGGCCTCATTTCAATACCAATTCAATTAATGTTCAAAATCCATTTCCATGCCAATTTAAAACATATGCAAATTTCAATTTAATGCCAACTCAAAGCATGTGTGCATCTCATTAGCTTTCATGTGAATCCAAATTTCAATTCAATGCTAAACCAAAGCATATTTAAACCTCATGAAGGTTAACTTTTAAATTCAAGTAGTAGCACCAATGAGATTATTATAAACATACTTTTAATAGTAAGGTAAAAAATCATCTTTATAAAATCAATTTAAAGATACACTCATAGTTTGTCGTTTATTGTTAACCACCCTCACGTGTTTGGTGTTTTTCCCTTACTAGTCCTGAGTCTACAGTGAGGAGAAAACTTTATTGCCTTACTTAGCTACAAGGGAGACCCCTGAAGGGTTCCTAAAACCTAACAAGTACATCCATAACTTACCACTTTGTTCTACGAATTTTATGAAAAAGAACTTAGCCAAAATCTTCGCATTTAGTATGAATAAAATTTTATTTTCTTTTTATTCAACCATTGAACAGTCATTGAACAACGTCCATAATTTATACATGATGTCCTCTTTTCATTTAAATAACGTACATAGTGTATACATGTTGTCTTCCTTGCCTTGAACCATTGAATTATTTACAACATGCATGCTGCCATTGAATAGCCATTGGGCCACATTTATAGTATCTACATGCTGCCAACTAATAACCATTAAGCAACATACATAGGATATGGATATACATGTTGTTTTCTTTACATGTAACCAGGTAGTTTTCTCTCCATTTACCATGCTGTTTTTCTTTTCATTTAACCATGCAATCAGCTCAAACATTCACGCGATTAGCAAAGGAATTCATGTAACCAGCTTAAGCATTCATGTGACCAGCTAAATAGGAAGGAAAAGAGTGGTTTAGCATACCAAAATTAGGTGTAACGTGCTATCCATCTTTTCATTGCATGTAGCTGGCGTTGATGAAGATGTTGTCCACGGTTGGAAGCTTAAGCACCATGCAGAAATTATTTCCTAGAGATAAAAACTTGGAAGATCTATGTGTGAGGGGAGCAGCTGCAATTATCCATCATAAAAAAACTTGGAAGATTTATGTACGAAGAGAGCAGCTGCAATTATCCATCATCAATTCTATTCAAAAGGAGTAGTAAAATGTCGGTGGAATGAAGATGAGCGGCTCCTTCATCATCCTTGTATAAATTACACGTTGTAGAAAGTTGTCCAACACATTGCATGATTTGTTTCCAATAGTTGTCCATTATGTTAGCTCTTACCATCTTTGTTTAATTAACGCAGTAATTTCTTATATCATCCACGACAATTCTTATCTCCTACATATAACAAGTTGTTTTGATTTTGTCTTACTAAAGTGACACACGTCCACACCATATATTGGTCTCACATGTAACGAATTTTTTGTCCCTCATATCTACTCCTTCATGAACGTGGCAGCATGAGTTTTTCATGCATTCTTGTTCAGAAACAATGAGAACCTCTTCATGTATGTGACAGCTACCATTTAAGGCTCATTCACATATACATGTATTATTTCTTGTCCAAAATAATTATGTGGTTTAAGAAAAAATCCGTCCAATTTCGATAGGAGTTTCACGTCCACTTATTAACATGTTGCACCTAAACATATCAACATCTAAGTTGGTTCGATTTACTTTAAATGTCCTTAACTATGGCTGATTCTCTCACGCTTGGTTTACTTGGCTTATGTCCTTATGTTTTAGCCCGAAAATGCTTTCAATTTACTCTAAGATAATTTAAAACAAGGTCAGCCTTGATCTATCATAAATCCCTTTGATCAAATTTATTTTTGGTCCATTTTCATACTAGTCAACTCCAATATTTTTCAAATATTGTTTGACTTTAATACTTGTCTTAAGTATTGTCAAATCATTCAAGGTCGGGTCCCCAATTCAACTTTTAGCAAAAATAAAATTTACATTCACTTGAAAACATTATTCATATGAAATGAAATTTTATAAACACGTGAAAGGAAAATTTTGGGGTTTTTCATAATGAATATGCCAATTTAACCTAATATGAGGAATATGTTGTACACTAGGGTGATTTTGATCCTTTAGAAGTATGGAGATCAATGTCCTTTAACAAGCTTGTGTATCATCCAAGTTAATCTCAAGGAATTTTTCTTAAAGAACTGAATGAGTTTATTTGTAGCGTTTTCTTACTTTTAATTATTCAAGAAGGAGGGCTATAACTTGTATATGTATAAAAGTTAAATTATTCTTTATTTGATGCATGGTATATAAGGTTCATATTAATTTGGGTGCTTAGTTAGATATGCAATTTAATATTGTTTTATCATCTAAAAGAACTTGCATCTTGGTTCTTTGATTACTCACTTTACTATTAATCTTAAGTTGCTTGATATTAATAAAACAATGATATACATGTAGCTTGAGAGATGGAACCTCTGAATAGTGCTTATTTGAGAAGGATGAAATTGATCGAAAAACAGAAGAGGCAATTTCATTTTGTTTCACATAATTTCCCTGAAGGATTTTTTTCTAACACATTAACACGAGGCTTCGTATGCTCAACAACCTCTATTTCTTTTACCACTGCTGATTCGAAATGAGTGTTATCTTCGAATAGAGAGGTCGAAGCGTAAATTTTCTAAAATAGAGAAGAATTTGGATGCTTTGTGTCGATTTATAGGGGTGACACCTTTATGTCCTCGTACACTATAGTGCATTCAGTTCCAAATGCTCACAACTAATGAGTGTATTCTAATTTTTTACTTATTTTATGTTTATTAATTTTGTTGAATGTGAGCATTTTATGTACACATTAGGGATGATATAGGATTTAAGTGTAAGGGAGAGTTAATGCATATACCATTTTATAATAGGTCTTTACTTTTCTTTAATGAAATATGTGATTTATGCTTTGACTCTTGAGTACTATAATTCACATGTGTTGATTATTCCTTATGGTAATCTTAAATTTTATTATTTTTATTTAGAAATAGTCCCTAAGTTAGGATACATTTTTTGTTGGGCCCCGATTCGTAATAAGCATGTTTAAATTATTTTGAGGCATGTTTATATTATCTTGAGGTTTTAGTTTGATAATTTTTCATTTGGTTGGACTAAATTGAGGATTTTATTGTATGGATTTTAGAAATTAAATTGAAGGAATTTAGTGAAATTAGAGTGTATTTTAATAAGGTGTTAGACTTTAAA
>JANZXV010000212.1:38541744-38556797 GCA_027576455.1 Erythroxylum roigii | reverse complement strand
ACCTCATCAAGGTGGTTATCCAGCCCGCTATCTTCTCCAGAATAAGGATCTTGAAGCCCCCAAGTATCAGTCATCCCAGGCCAAGGGACAGCAACTGAGACATCTTGACAGTGAAAATGTTCATATGAGCGTGTCACAGTAATACCTTTACTCCTGCTAGGACGAGAATCAGCTTCATGCTTCCAAACATACACATAAGAATCCTCACTAGCAGCAACAACATACTTCCCGTTGGCTGTGAGGGAGGCTGAGATTTGGCGGTTAGTGTTGCGAAACCCTGTTATAGAATTATTCATGAACTTAATCTGTAAGAATGATGTACTAGAGAAAAAACTGCATTAAGAAATTTGAACACTTTCCTCAATTATCAGACATTGTTATTGACATTTAAAAAGTAAATTTACATCGACAATTACCAATATACAATTTCAACAATTCAAATAGCTGATTTCTAGAAACAGCCACAAAGGTTGAGCAAAATGGAAGAATCCAATTCCAACCATTTCTCCTCGGAATATCTAATAGAAGTTTCTGTAATACTAAATATAAGATTTGGCATCGTATAAATGGAAAGCACATTAGCATAACACTGCCAGTAAGTTGACTCCTATCAGATCAGATACATAAACAGTTAAAATTAACCAGCTACTAGAACTTAAAGAAGGAATATTCTGCACCCGATCATCTAAAAAGATCATCATTGGCCAATAGGATCCCAAAGTACACGAAGAGATTGATGAAATTGAGCATTACGCGATATACTTAACAAGAATAGCATAGCAAGGCATTCACACCCAAATATTTATCATTGAAAGTCTAGCCAGATAGAGTGCATTCTAAACAATAGAAGCAGAAAATAGTGAATCTGACGGCCTTAACTTCTTCTGCAAGCATATGAGACACAGAATTCTGCTTTCAACCATGTGCTTCACTTCCTAAGGTTTGATATAAATGACTTATTTGCACCATTTTAGCATTATGGGATAGAATAGGCCAACCTGCTGTAGGATCCTACGAATTCCTATGATCTAGGGTATGAAAACCAGTAACCTGGAAAAGTTTAACTTAGCCCTTGTTTTGGACCCTACCAAACATAAATTTCTCAAAGAACAGAGAAAATTTGGCAGAAAACATGCTTAAAGTCTAATTACTGTTTTCCTTTTCTGTTAGTAATGGGGCATAATCCAATGCTTATTCTAAGGCAAATTACTGTTTTAACCCTTCATGCATAAGGTTAGAATGCTGCTTTCTAAGTTATATGATTCAAGGACCCTCGCAACTGGAAACTCGGCCCAAAGCATTTCCACATACCTAGGTTCTTTTATGGCCATCAACTTTATCAACTGAATTAAGTTACCGATAAGAACTTTCATTTATGCTTTTCTCCTATAAACCATAGGAAGAACATTGTATACATCCTTACCCTTGAATTTGTGGACCAGATCAATGCCATTGACAACTCGAATTCGTGAATCTGCTGATGTAATGAGCACTTCTAATGAACTTCCTGGCACAAACTATTATATGAAACTCATTAAGGTTAAAATGATCATGCCAGTATTTTTAAGAAATACAGCAATAAGAAACCAACGTCTTTTTTAATCTTTAGAACTGATGTACTGATGTGTTCTATGTGCTAAAGTCACAAAATTACCTGGAATCCAGTGATTTTCTTGAGATTGGCTTTCTTCTTCCTATTTTGCAGATTAATTTGACCTTTTAGTTGCAATTTATTCTCTGTAAAACGGCAAAGATCAAAGAAAGCATAGTTAGCACTCAGTGGCAACTGAACAACAACAAAGTAGAGAGCAAGAGAATCAAATTGTACCAGATGTATTATACAAACGACAGCTCCCCTTATAAGTACCAACAAGTGCACCCTTTAAACAAAAAACAAAAATGATTGTGAACCAAATAACATATTGCTTAAAACAGAAACCAATCATGTTATTAAATATTGCCTACCTGACCATCGGGAGTATAGCAAGCTGCAGTTACCATCTCATGCAGATCATTCCAGTCAACAACTTGTCGATCAGGAATACTCCATATACGAACTTTTGCATCCAAGGAACCACTAATGAAGTAGGCATCATCAACAGGGTTGAATTGGATGCAAGTTACTGGTAAAAAAAACAATCGAAAAAAAATGAATTGGGATTAATAAAACGTGCTAATAAGATGTAAGACGGGGTACATTGATCTACCAATTTCGACACCCACTTTAGGAATCAACAATTTAAATGTTTTATGTAGTACTAATCTACCACTTTACCATGTCGATAATGTAAATAACGTTGTCTAAATGCAGTCAGAATGGCATCAATTCTTTGACTCTTCAATTTCAAGGTCATTCAGAGCCATTGGTACATACCATAATCACTGTGCGAAAATATCTTCAAGCAGGTCTTGCTCGACAAGTGCCACAGACGCACAGTTTTGTCCATTGAAGAAGAAAGCAGGCCCTGGGGAAAACAAGAACTTGTTTTATTTAGAATTAGATTACATAAATATTATTTGTTCATTTTTCAATAGGTGGCTTAATCCATGCATCTATCCAACACAAGATTCTGTAATATTAGAAACTTTTTTCTCTTCTTCCTCCCTCAAAAGAGAAAAGTAAAACTAAAAGAGACTCGGAAAAGAAAATAAAACAATGTTCAACTTTTTACATCATCCAAAGTTTCCCTTCTTTTCCTATACAATCAATACAGTGAACACAAAGGTGTATAATCCAAATATAACTGAAAAATAATTGCCACAGGATATCTATGGAATCCAGATCAGTAACAAGACAATGACAACCAGCGACCATCATGCAGAAATTTCATAATACTGAACCGAAAGGCTATTGGTTGAGATGGTCTCCCAGTGGAAGAACCTTTTTTGATTCCTTCCAAAAAAAAAGTTGGCAAGCATATGCAACTAACAACCTTTCCTACTTTTCACTATAGTTAATTTATAACTCAAACTTATCATTGGATCAAAATTATCCGTCTACAAATTAGACATGTAAAAAACCACATTATTCACTTGGGTATAGGAACCTCAAAATAATTTCAGTAGAGTCGAAATAGTTTCCCTGTCTTCTTAAAGGAAACTGAATGAGTTAGAGCACTTGACCATTTCCTTCTTTCTAACAATAAAAATTAAGCAAAATATTTCTCATAAGGACATCATATCGCATCTTTGAAACCTTGCCAAGATTAATCCTTAAAATTACACCTTTTTTGATTCCTTGACCTTTTTGTCACCACTTAACATCATTACAAATATCTAGTGCCATCTAAGTTAATCACATGTCCTGTTCATGTCCTTGAGAATTGCTTGTCCCAACCTGGATCTACTCTAGCAACACTTACAAACAAATTCAGCTAATAAAAATAATGAAAACTAGTAAGTTAGCCCCTAGGGGGTAGTCGAGTTGGTGGAGTGGGGGGCATGGGGCTAAAAGGTCCTGTGTTCAAATCTTCTTACTTACGCTCTCTCGATCGAGTCTATCATATAGGATTTGCCTAGTGCGGAATACCCGATTGGCGTGAGTTGCAGGCTATTGCGTCAATTCAAAGGTTTATCCAGTGCGCATCTAAAGGACAGTGGCTGCGGGTTCCTCCGTTTCCCAAAAAACAAAAAAAACTAATGAGTCAGATATATCCAATGTTATGCCTAATCCACAATTTGCATAAGGAAGATCTTCCCCATAGTTTCCTACAATTGAACATGCCTCCATATTGCAAGATTCACATGATACTGGCCGTCAAGGTTTACTAATCAAACTAACTAGACTTTGAAGTTGTGCTGCTCATAAAAAAAGACTGACAGAAACATGAAGAAAGGCCAAGATCCAACTAACAAGAGGTTGTATGAAGAGAAGTCAAGCTTTTGGCGTGAGATCTCAGCACCCACAAACGTACAGCTGCTCTTTTGACACCCATATTTCAAATTAGACAACATACTTGCAAGGCCTTGTTACTCTATATACCCAAACACTATCCCTCAGCAACAAAGAGTCATACCAACTATCACTGTTATAGGAAAAATAAAGCCCAAAGTAAAAGAACCAGAGAAAGAGACACCTTGAGACATAAACCATATTAGTTTTATTTTAAACCTAAAAATGCAGCCATTCCTAAGGCAACATCCAATCAAACGAAGCAAACTCACTTTCCCATTCTGTTTTTGTACATCACAAATCCTTCTTAACATTAGACCATTGAATGTTATCTGTAAATATGGATGTTAAACATTCCTAAGGCTCAATTATGCTATCTTTTCTAGTCCAAAAGCTTTAAAATCTGAACTACTTAAATAAGCCCTCAATACCTTCCAGTATCCAATTTCTGGACTTGTCTCTTAATTGCAGAATGATAAAACTTTGGAAAGATAAGCTAGTCTAAACTACTCATTTGATAAAGATTCCAATGATGGAAAATGCCCAAGACCCAAGTATAACAGTATGGAATATCATGTTGCTACATAGTTTTCTAGCCAAGCAACAGTTTTCTAGCCAAGCAAGCACACATTTTCCAATACACGTGCATATTCACAATTCAATTTTCATTTCTGTAACAGTTAAAATATTTGTATCCATTATCCGTTATCCTGATAACATGACGCTTAAATAGCAAATATGAATATTGGAAGGACCAAAAAAACATATCTACCAAGGTAAACAATCCTCATAAGCAAATCCGTGATATCAAAAACATTTTATATATCAAATAGAACTTTGTCTAATCATAAGCCAGTATATCTCTCCTTTCCAAATATCACGGTAGGGAAAATTGATTGCTCATCTAATCATGAAAGAAGTTTTCTGGAACAGAAAAAAGATCAGGAAAATGCATATGACTCAATGAAATATCACCAATAACTTTACATTAGAGGCCAAGAAAAAATTAGTAATCAAATAGGAACTGTTACGAGTGCAAGAGTGAGAAATCACTCATCAGTAGAAGATGCTGGAGAAAATTGATAGAAACTCACTAACCTGTGACTTGGACCAAGAAAGGTCAAGAACATCATCAAGATGTCCATGGAATGAGCAAATGGGTTTATCTGTAAGTGCAAATACAGTCTCCGGCACAACAATGTGGTCCAAGCTCAAAGATTTTCTGCTTATGGATGGCCGGCCTCTCCTCTTCTTCTCATGATGTCCGTCAGCAGATGGAGACAACAAACTAGGCTCAGGTGACCCATTTTCCATTAACAATAGGTTAAGATTCCCGTCTTCTGGTTTCTCCATTAATAACTCTCCTTTCCTTTCCGCCTCCACAACCTGCCAAATATGAATCACACAATCCTCACCTGCACTTGCTAGATATCTGCCATCTAAACTAAACTTAATGCACCATATGGAGCCATTATGCGCTTGTATCTCTTGACTTTTATAAAGAGCACTCAACTCTTTAGATGATTTCCCATATTGCCTTACCCTCACTTTCTCTGGCCCGTGGAATAACATGTCTTGGCTATCATCAGTAGCAGAACTCGACCTCCTTCCTCCCTTTTCCGATCCAGTATCCCTCTCATCACTACTTCTCTCTTTATGTCCTGTCACACTGCTTGCCACACTTTTTATACTCTTAAACCATCCGCCCTTTTTCTTCTTCGGAACCCCAACTCCACTACCTCCATTAGCACGAGAATCCACATTCTCTCTACTGCCATCCTCAACATTTTGCCTTCTCATCAATTCTTGTACAATCGGTGAATGTCCCACTGTCATTTCAAACTCCTCCATCGTCAACTGCCTACCCGTTCCCACTTCTTTCAACTTGTTCCACATCCCATCTTCCCTTATCTCATTAACTACAAACTCCTTCCCATTATCAAGATTCTTAATGGTACACACCTCAGTTGTTTCCCCCCCATTACAAGCCAACTCATCAACAAACTCCCCAAAACTGGTGCTCGACCAATTCCTATTAAAATCACCATTTGAATTGCTGGAATCGGATCGATCCACATACACCCTCCTGCCATTTTTACCCGACGGAGGCTTACTCGGAGAAACGGCAGTGGCTTTAGGCGAAGAGCTGTTGGTGATTCTTTTGCAACCCACATGAAAACAACCATTATCATTGTTCGTGGTACTTTTGACTTTGTTATCCGTACTCTTACCCCTATTTACATCCATTAAATCATGACAAAGAATTGGAGGAGAATAAACACACGACAACAACGAAGAAGAAGAACAACAACATGAATTCAAATCATCATTACAATGATCACCATCCACACTCCGATTCGCCGCCGTCCCACCGCCTTCGGCACTTGATCGGAGGATCCAGTCGGAGGCACTCTGACCAGTCAAACAAGCCAAGGACGCAGACCGGTGAGAGCCAAAATCAACACCATCAGGTCGGCCCCGAGAAAAAGACGGGTCGGAGCTTAGACCCATCTGGCGGAGAAGCCGTTGACGGCGTTCGGACACGGAGGCGGGCTCGGAGATCCAAACGTCGTACTTGAACGCGTGATGGCTCAAAACACGGTGATGACTAGGAGAGGCAGAGCCGGAATTGGAGCGGGTGGAGTTGGGGTCGGGTTCGGAGTCGGAGTTGGAAGTAGAACAAGAGCAAGAAGACGAAGCAATGCGATCGAGAGACTCGTAGAAACAATCTTCTTCTCCTTCTTCTTTTTCATGTTCCTCTTTCCTGTTGTTGCTCTTCATGGGGATTGTCGTTTCGTTTGTTTCTGTTTCCGTTTTCGCTCATCTTCTTTTCAGGGTCACAGTGGCGAGACATGGTGACGTGAAGGAGAAGAAGAGAAAGAAGAAAAAAGGGCATTTCATTTCCACTTGGGTGTGTGAGAGACACTCACAAAATGGAAATGGAAATGCCCAAATACGTTTGGTCTTGAGTTGGTGCTTATGGTTCAAGGGGTTTTGGAGTTCGGTTGCGATCTGAGAGGGATTTTGGGAGATCGGAGAGAGGAGGGGAGGGATCAATTCAATGTAGCTGGAGGGTGGAGGAAGGAGAAGAGTCTGAAGGTTGTGAGAGTGGGGAGTTTTATGGATGTTATTGTTTGCAATTGTAACTTATTTTGGCAGAGGCAGAGAGAAAAGAGAGAGTACGAGTTCTTGTCTAGTTAGGCTTGCTTGTTTGCTTCCTTTCCCATCCATTTTATTACTTTTCATAACAGAACCATTCAAGAGAATATACAAGGAGAGGAGAATGTAATATTGGTGTTTTGTTTTCTTTGTAATTGATCTAATCCCATTTTCTACTTCTTCTGCTTACATTAATCATTATGGCCTAAATAAATACTCACTACTTACCAGAGGATGAGGGAGAGCGAGAGGGAGAGGGGAGAGAGAGACAGAGTCTATCTTTCCTCTTGCTTTGCCTCTTACTCCTTTAAGAAGATTCTAAAACAACCTTTAACTAACATGCAGTGTAGGAGGAAGTGGATAACGTGAGAGTTGAGGATGTTGCAGTTCCCCAAATTCTTAGAATTCTGAGATTAGAATAGACACCCTACATACATTTCTTGTGTTGGTAATAGCCAATTGCATTGGATTATTGAACACCTTCTCCTATCCTACCTCTTCTTTCGTTTCATTCCCTTCCCGGGGATTAAGTTGTCACCAAAAGTGGGCAAAAGCTCTGATAGTCGTGAAATTTTGTTTTGATATGTAAAATTTTAAATAAATATAATCATTTATAAGTTAACTTATAAAATAATTTTTATTTATATAAAACTCATATTTCGCATCATAAATTTTTTCCATCACATAAATAACTCTTTATCCTTTCATATACTAAGTTTAATCTATAAGTATTATTTTGTAAATATATATTAATATTAAAAATAAACATCAAAATTATAAGAAACCTTGGATGCTCTTGTACCATTTTTCATAACCCGCTTCTACATCCATGGGGTGAAAAAAGAAATAGGATAGATGGGCCTTTGGCAAGTACATGACAATGAAGCCCATTGCCAAAAGTAGTACACCTAAACTGTTGGAGGCAGCAACCCAGTACTACTGTCCACAGAAAGTGACTTCTCAAAAATACTTTTAATTGCCTTGCAGGTATTGAATGATCAACCCAATCTCCCACCACTCAAGCTGTGGGATGGAGTTTGTTCCACAACTTCGGGCAAATGTGTTTTGCATGGCTTATTGTCGTGCTGCTATATGATCCGTTTTCTGTGTCTTCTAGGAGGTTTTAGGATCACCTATATGTTAGGCTCTCAATATGAGCATCTTCAAATCTTGAGTTTGTAGAGAATGATGTTATAATACTCATATTTTCATAGTCCTTTCGGTTAGCACACATCACATCGGCATGGAGCATGCTAAGTTCATAACATTGTAGGATTCTTCAATTTTAATGAATGTTAGATCTAATTATTCATCTCTTAATTAAGTTGCCGTATGCACCATCCTATACATCTTCTGTTTATTAAGAATAGAAAATTCTTTTGCTTGGAATTCCTACAGGGCTTTAATTGTTACTTATGAGTTAGTTAGGGATATTATTAACAAAAGTAAACATTTTATTTCATTTAAAGTATTTGAGTAGGGTTAAGGCTGTTTACTTAGAGTGTAAATTTTTAGACTATATGGTGACTTTCAATATAGAAGTATGATTAGTTCATAAGTTATATTAAAGAAAGAGTATTTTAAGTATCTAGGATCTATCATCCAAAATAATAGAGAGATAGATGAAGATATAGTTCACCGTATTAGATTATGGTAATTTAAATAGAGAAGTGTATTAAAAATTTTACGTGACAAGAAGATATCAATCAAACTCAAAGGTAAATTCTATCATTTAACGATTAGATCGATTATGCTTTATGAGGCTGAGTGTTAACTCATCAAGTAAGTAAATAGTCATAAGTTAATGGTGACGAAGATGAGGATGTTTTGTTATATATGCAACCTTACTGGCAGAGATAAGACCAGAAGCATAATGGTAGAGACAAATTAAGGGTAACTGATATTAATAAAAAATTAAGAGAAATAAGACTTAAGTGGTTTAAACTTATTAAAGGAGACATCCTAACGCACTGATAAGAAGATGTGAAAATATTATACTGAGAGACTATAAGTGAAACATAGAAAGGCCTAAGAAAAAATAAGAAGTGATCAGACATAATATAACTTTGTTGGAACTTACCGAGAACGTGACCTTCAATAGGAAACTTTGGTATACTAAGGTACGAGTAAAGAAGCTCACATAAAGAGACCATTCTCTTTCTCATAGGTCTTTTAAATATTTTCCTTCAAATCTTATGTTTTGTATTTAACCTAAATATTTAAAATGTAATAGTTTTCTCTTAGCATTTAGCCCAACATTTTCTTACTTATCTTAAACATTTCCTTACAATAGCTTATATGTTTTATTTATTTATTTGTCTTCTTTCTTGTTTGTATATTTATTTACATAATTTATATTTATATTTATATTTATTATTATCCTTTATGGCTATTTTTATTTTTTAGTTTAATACTTTTATTATTTTCTATTATTCTATATTTCTATTTTCTTTATTTATTAGATATTTTTCTTATATATCTTTATCTTTATCTTTTTGTGGGTTTATCGAAAACAATATTAGAATAGTAAAACTGCATATTTCTGAACCTCCTCAAATTTTGCACTTCAACGAGAATTATGATGAAATGTTGGTGTTGACTTTTTAAACGGTAAAAAGACAATAATATCTATTTAGATAATAGAATAACGAGAGAAGAGATGGTATTTTATGATCTTTTTATTTTATGATTATTTTTATTTTCAATGTCAAGTCAAGAGTTGAGGTTGTTTTCTTTTTTTTTTTCGTTGCGATCAAAATTTAAAAAGAAGCCATGTAAAATGAAAGAATAAAAGACCCTTTGTAGGAAAATCAACGAGTTGATAGAAAGACCCAATCAACATAAGTAAGACAACCCCTACTTAAAACTTTGGTCCGACCCACATGGCAGTCAATCTTAGTTCGTTTGAATTACTAGAAATACGCATGGTCGATTGGTTATCACATAAATGCAATTATGAATAAGATAAAGAGGAAACTGCCTATTCTCTGTACATATTACTCAATTATGACCTAAATAAGGGAAGAAGCCATTTGTCAACCTTCTCTAACAAGTAGGCCATAAAAGCAGAACAACTCATTCTTGTACATGTAGCCTGTGGAGCGTGCACAACCTTATTATAATGCACACAAACAGCAAGTGGCGAAGAAGCTTAGAAGTGAGATGATATGGTCGGTGTGCTAAAACCAACTTTTGGGGATATAGAAGGGAGACCAGACCAAAGGTGTTTCTTTTTGGTTGTAGTACCATGAAAGGCACATCATAAGATAATATAATAATGTAGTTAAGAAGCATATCATTTTGTGGTGCTGGGAATATGAGATGTATAGTTTCTGAAGCCTCTGCGATCCTGCTTGTAAGAGAGAGATTAGGAGGGTCACACATGGGGGGATGAATTATTGCATAACACTTGTGGAAGGTAGGATTATAAGTATTTAGTTGTTGGCTGATTGACCGCATAAGGGAGGGTTAAGGCATTGGTGGAGGTTGACAAGGATTGCAGGTTAGGCAATACATGGTCAATCCGGTCTTTTCGTTGACTTTAAGTTAGAAAACATGCTAGGAAATGGGAAATGCCTTGTGTAAGTTGTAACTAAATTGTCAGTGCCCAGACAAGAATTGTAACAATTGGTGACGTGTTTGTCTTTTCTATTTTTTATTTATTTTCAAGGTTCTCAACCCAAATCGGACAGATTTGAAAGACCTATGGCTTCTTTTGTTGGCACCGTCAATCTCTTGTTATTCCCCTTCCTAAAATTTCAAATTGGACCTATTCTATATGCTGTAATTTGATTTTTTGCAAATTTTCTATGTTTCGCATGGCTCCAATACGAGCTCTTCTAAAAAAAGAAAACTTATCGATTTGGTTTAAGGAAACTTGATTAAATTAATGAACTTTATTATAAAATAATTTAAAAATGTAAAAATATTTTTTAAAATAGCTCAAATAATAATTAGATCTCTTAAAATAATTTATTTTTTAATAGTACTAATTAAAATTTGAATCTAGTGGTTATTTACTGTTGAATTTTTTTAAAAAAAGAATTTATAATAATATCATTCTCTTTTTTGAGTTGTTTCGGCAAAACCTTGAACTTTCTTAACGACCTTTACAAAAGTTGACCAATTGATATTGTTAACGTCTTTCTCAATGCGTGAATCTTTTAACGGGTCAGAGAATTCGAATGTTTACAACTTACTTATGCAGAAGCATGAGCCTTAGCAATTATATATAGTAACCGTATTGACATTTCCCATCACAAGCTCAATGCATGTCTGATCTACATTGATTAGGGTCTATTTTTTTACTTGACTTCAGCCCATTAAACTAAATCCTTTATCAGGTTACTTTATTATTTTTAACTGGATCCAATTCGATTTGCTTAATCGTAAGATCGTTAAAATCGTAATTAATTGTTTTCCAACTTTAGAAAAGTACCAACAATTATTAGATCAAAATTTCTTATAATTATGTTTTTTAATTCTAACTATGATTTGAATTTAGTTTTAGAAATTTATGTTTTTAAATAATTAATATAATAAATTATTTTTCATATTTTGTTAATAATTAATTCAAACTATGAATTTTACAAATAATTGTATATAATTACATAATAAAACATTGGTGAAAGATTATTTTGTTGGTTATCAAATTGTAAAAAACTTCCAATACCAACTTGAAGTTGCAAGGGACTTCTTAAAAAAATGTCATGGTTTTATTCCTTCATTATACATCTCATTGACATTATTTTTTTCTTTTACTTCTTATTTTAAAACTTAATAGGATTTTGACATTGTGGTTAATTGGAGATCCATTGAACTATACTGAATTATACAATATGAATAACCATTTTCTTTGGAGAATCAAAACGTGCATGTATGTCATCGATGACGTTTTCGCTTTCAATATGATAATGAAAAATGAATAAAATGATCGTCCAACTAAGCTGGGATTGAGACAACACGAGCGAAGGTATTAGTATTGCCTGCCAATACATTTGATCATTGATCTCTCTTCTCGGATAGGATGCCTTAATTCCCAAATTCCAACCCCATATTTTCTTGCTGTTTTATGATTTGCTTTGTTTAAGGATTAAAGAATTATTAAAGAAACAACTAGTGAAGGTCAGGGTCCAGCTGTTGTATACATTGCAAATCATCCACTAATTGATGTGTACATGGTACTAATCCAGAGATTAAAATATTTATGAACCATCATTATTGTATTGACTCGCGTTTGCATCTTCTTTTACTTTTCGAAGCTAGCACTATTTCAGATGTTCTTCACTGTTAAAATACGTTATAACTTATTTCCTCAGGTGAATCAAATCCAAACCTTTGTACAACGAACATATATATAAGAAAAGAAATTCTGAATTCTTATTCGCTACTCTAAATTAAGAATTTTAGATCGACAGCATTAGATTTATATTTTTATTTTAATACCACTAACCATTATAATGTTATAAAAAGATCTAATCCTGGATTTGATTAGACTTAACAAAGAGGAACACACCACGTGTCTTGATTCTCAACAGCCTGTTTAAGCTTGAACTAGATTCGCTCTTTAACATTAATGGAAACAGGCACCAATGGAGAAAATTTGAGTCAGGAATTTGATTTAGTTTAGTAAACTCCATCTCTTCTAATTCTAATTGTCATGAGTAAAGCCCACGGTGCAGTGCAAACATTTGTTTTTATATTTGGCAAAATGACTCTTAAAGTCAAGAGAGCAATTTGAACCTTAAGGTGAATTGTTGATAGTTATTTGGCCAAGGAACTTTATTTATAGGCACAAAATAGCACTTCAGGGTAGTTGAAACAAAGACTCTGGCTATAGTTACCGAAAATAATTTTTTTAAAGAAAAAGAGAGAAAATAAAACTAAGAAGCGTAAGCAACTTGCTGTAATGCATGCACTCTGCAATAAAGACAGGCTATCAATAACAGAAGCTAAGAGCATGTGGGGAATCTATAGTGAAGCAGAGGGAGGAAGACATGCCAATCTATCATTTTCCTAGCCTGGTAAACCCTTTGCATGTGCACTGTACTATGTGAGTTATTGGCTTGTGATAAGGAAGAGGGAACAATGAATTTAAAACATAACGTGGTTTGGTTATTTGACAATCTTAAAATGTCTATGCTCTATATAAACTCAAACTCCTCCGCATGAAAATTGTACCAACGACTTCCAATTCTTAGTTCCTTCAACCTTTAGCTCATTGGGACTAAAAATACAAAATAAGTTAGCCAGAGAGCAACAAAAAGTGTCACTCAATAATTAGGACTAAAGGTTCAATCACACGACTAAAAGTACGATGATAGTGAATACCAAGTCTTTCGTAAAATCTTTTTGCTACTAATTATGCTTTAAACCATCCCAGTTATTTATCCTTATGTCTTTTGATTCGGTACAACCATCTAAATTTATCTACATTATGATTCGGCTCACGTGGTACAAGCATGTATGTTTGATTTTTCTGTATTGCCAAATATGTTGCACAATTTTGTCCTTTCTCATTATGTTGGGCGACTATTAATTATATTTTTTGGCTTTTCAATAACTTATCGGTTAAGTTACGTAATTTGATTTAGATAAAGGTAATAAAGTAGCCCATTAAATAATCTAAATCAATGGTTCGAAGTCCAGGAGGAAAATAAATCCCAATTAGTATAAACTGGACTTATATTAGCCTTGCGATGGAGAAGTCCGATATGGAATATATATATAAAGGTTAGGTCTTCTAAAGTTGCTCATATCATTCGTAAGCATACGGATCTTCTGATCCGTTAAGAGCGCTTACGTATTGAGAAAACTGTAGAAAAACGTTAACCACGTATTGGTGAACATTTTCCGTGAAGGTCCCGAAAGATTGGAGCTTGTTTTGCCAAAAAAACTACTTCAGAAGTCAATATGAAACCGAAATCAGGTATTCTGTATTTCCTTTGTTTTTAACCCTTTCATAAACAATCCGGAATACGTAATAAGGTCTATGCTACATGTAACACGTGGTATCAGAGTGGTTACATGATCGAGTTGCTAGGAACGAAGGTTTTTTAGTTTTCATTCATTATGGTTTTCATCAGTTTTGATTCGTTTTTTAATTTTTCTTGCGTATATAATTATGTAGAAGTGGTATACATAAGGCTAGCTATGAAAACGAGTCAAAAACGGGCCAAAAAGTGCAAAAAATGGGTCCCGGGATCACCAAAAATTGCCCTCCACATTGTAGGGCGATTGCACCGTCAGGCATGCACTGACATCAGCAGGTGTCACGCCTGCGCCTTATGGCGGTTACTGTAGCACCGTCGGACACGTGTTGTGTTGACGTTAGCACTACAATGTTGCTGACATTAACACCAGTAAAAAAACAGAAAGAAAACTTTCAGAATTCCCATAAAGTTGCCCCGGGTCCTTTTGGGTTAGTTTTCGGGTCAGGGGTTTTTTAAGTGATTTTTCAAAATTTCTAGATTTATTACATTAGTAATTGGATTAGGAAAATGTTTTAAAGCTTTTTAAAGCTAATTTTGAGTGCATTTCGTGCTCCGAACTGCATAAGAGAGACACTTAAAGTTTTATGTCTCGTGTGGTAAGTTCGGTATTCAAGAAAGTGCGATAGTCACTCTTATTAAAGATTTTCTAAATAAAAGTCTCAAATAAAGTTTAAAGACGATATTTTCAGTACTAGTATGTGATTATTTGGTTGTGTATTTGGTTTTTGCATTTATAGCTGATTTTCACATACATTATGCCCATATAAAATGTGAGGAAGACATAAAGATGTATCCCTTGTGTTTGTGAACTTTCTAGGGCACTGATGAGGATGTAGTCACCAAAGTGGCCTTTCGAGTCAGTGTTTTGGATTGTTCTGCTTACATGTTTGTGGATGTCTCTGACTTTATGTTTGGTTATTATGCCCAAAGATGTTGGCTTTACATAGGGTTTTGAGATGTACATAAAGGCATTAGATGGAGGAAAGTCGTTGCTTAAGTGATCTATTCAC